>QFEA01002774.1:0-18646 GCA_003315975.1 Lactifluus echinatus
GCTTGAGCGGTCTCTGGGTGTCTGATGGCAAAATGTTCTAGGACGCGATAGCATTAGTTTCTCGCTCGGACGGAGGGACCATACAAACAAACCTCGAGTTCCTGGAGTGCTTGGTCAGCTGTGGCAGAGTAGTTCGTGGCCGATGCATATCGCGCCCAGGAGCAGGAAGGTTTGGTCATTACAAGTTGTTTGAAATCCTCGGCACTGGAAAAATATTAGTTCCCTTGGACCTTGAGCAATGAAAACGTCCTGCTCACTATTGCAGCCAATCCTCGATCAATGTGATATCAGACGGCCCCATATGGGACCTCCAAGTCTTGAGAAGATGACGGGTCTGTGATACTTGCCGGTCGCCATGGTCGACCAGCTTGCGCCAGCGCGGTTTCCAGACGTTGCAAAAACACACGGAATTCATAACAGATTCGTCGGGGATTGAGAGGGGCCTAGAATAGGGCGTAAGTTGGCTGGTTGGAATAAAGCGTCGGTGTGTTGTCAGTCGGGGCATGGTAAGGTGTGAACTGGTGAGCTTCGGACGTCTGTATTTAAATGGCTGCTCAGAATTATAATTCTTCCACACACCTATAAGTTGCGTACGCAAACCCCTAAACGGCCTAAATTAAACCCTAACCTCGGCCAGTGATGCGTCTTTGCTTTTTTTGTCATCTCGAGCTGAAAGCGCATCCTATGCATCGCAGTTGTCCTCAGAGATTGTGCCTTTTCATTGACGGAAACGCCTCGAGGATGTACCACGTGTCGTAGACCATCTAAAAGGGAAGAGGGGTTGTGTTTGGGCCTTCAGGGGTCTGTCCGAATGGCCATGCTGCTATGCTCATGCAGGCGCAGGCGCATATCATATGGTTGATCGAAACCAAAACCCGTCCGCATGTTGAATGCCGGGAGTTGAGGACTTATGTACGTACGAGTTCCTGTGCCACATTCGGGTACACTCGTTTTGGGTTTACTGTGACGTACTATATGATTTCATAGTCTATTAGTAAGTAGATTACGTAGTACTATACAAGTGGCTCGCGTCGAGCCTAGAACCAGAAGCGTTTAGGGGGGGTCTTCCCCTGGGGGCATCCATGGCTCCATCATTGTCTCGGGTCTCGCGATCCTCTACTCCTCTGAGGCTCCCGTAATCTTAACACCCATAATCTAACAACAGTTGAATATCTTCTGAAGGGAACTGAGGAGGCACTGACATACACAGAGAACAGAAACATCCATACATCTCAGCTGTGTTTGGGTGCAAGTAGTGTTAGAAACGTATGCTGGTGTATGTGCTCAATCTTTTTCGGCGTACGTCCTGACAACGAAACTAATTACATTATATAAATTATATAAGGTTATATAAGAAGCATGTGACCCTATCGTCATGGGTTAGTTGGTCCAAATCCGTCCATTGATACGGTGCCTACTGAAATGGGCTGACATTCTTTCTCTGTGAAGGGTGGTGATTCGCGAGTGCGTTTGAATGACGCCACAAAGAGTAGCAGGAACAGAGACATCGCCGGTTTCGAAATACTTTATAACGTCAGTGCTCAGATTATAATCCTGGAATTCAAATGTGCCCTCTATAGATAATTGAAATAATTAAGCTATGCGTGTGTGTAGCTACACACACACTCCACGATTCAGGCGTGTTCACTTCACGGTCACGGTGCGCATCCGCGTGCTCAGGTTACCCACTAACATAAGGACAATAATTGTGCAAGGCTCGATATCCGTCCGATCCGCACTTGCGGTGGCCGTGTGGGAGTCTGTCCACCAGCTAAAAATCGAAAAGATACAGTGAGCATGCAACAGTTCAAGTTATAGATGAATTCACGTCGAATTTTCGGAAGTACTGGTGGCGGTCGGAGAACCGATTCAGAAAGTCAAGGGAACCCGCAAGAACATAAAGGATGTGAAATATTGTAGATGATCGAAAACACATTGCAGCGTTACCCTGGCAAAGAATGAGGTGAGAAAAAAATTTGGATTATGAGTGAAGCGTTGGAGGACGCCTATGCGTCGATTCTTGTTGGTCGTGATCTACTTGGACCACTAACCCGTTCATAAGAAGCGCGGAAAACATAAAATCCATACATTGACGATGACCAGCCCACCAACCAAAGAGGGTTTTAGCTTGGAAAGAGTCGGATACAAAGGGAAAACTCATGATAACTATCTCTTATGACGAATCCCGGAAGTTTTGGCGTAAAAAGCACTGAACTTCCGCCGAGAGCGATTTACGCAGCAATTACAACAGCTACAGTATAAAAATCCAGAAACAAACCGTATCGTAGTCAAACTATGGCTATAAGGAAAGAGACAAGTGGTTAGAGAGCCTGGGTGGGGTGCGATCATTCGCAAAGGGAAGGACAACAGAACCAGCCTCAAATGAAGCAGTGAAACCCAGACCTAAGGATGCGTTAGTAAGTCTGGAGGCGGACCAGATATTCCCGCGCGGTCGAGGAGGGCGAGAGGGAAACCAGTAGAGTTAGTAGCGGTTAGAAAGGTGAAACAAAAAATTCGCTTTGCAGATAGTGCCTGACAGGCACCGAGTGGCAAGGAGAGATATACGTTATCATGATCAAAGCACAGGGCAACTTCCTATAAAATTCTCACGGGAGCACGCAAGCGAAGAGAAAGATCGCTAAAGCGATTACTGCAATTTGGCACACTGTTAAACTTCATTTCTTCCAGGCAATCCAATGTGCATTATAGAAATAACGATGACAGTTACCACGGCGATAGAGATGATCGATAACTCACGAAATGACACTCCGTTAAATTCACGCACGACGCACTTCGAATTTTACAGCGGAGATGGAAGGAGTAGTAAGTATCCAGAGATACGGAACGGAACATCGAAGGGAATTGAATGAATCTGATACCTGACACATTGATCATCAGAGAACATGGCCGTATGTAAGCCTAAGACTGTCAGCGCAAAGTGTTGCGAGATCAGTGTTGTTTGAGCCTGAGAACGTCTGGATTTCAGGGGAACGCTATGTCTATGACAGAATTCCTAGGACCTCATCATTGCAGTGTCGAATACGTCTTGAAATTCACTTTCGGAAATAAACTTCCGCATCAATTGGTCGTTAGAGAGCCATGGTTATGGTTTTTAAATCAACGCGCATTGCTAGCTGATTGCAATTTTCCCTTCACTTCTCCCTCAGAAGGGAAGAGTTGCTGGAACGTGATCGTTGGAGGGCTTTCAGTGGGTATGAGGTGGACCTGTGCCCGGGTGTGACGTACTAAAATATAGGGGCCCGGCCCTAGCCCCCATATCATGGCAGGGGATATATGGAATCATCAAGGCAGTGGTTGTAATATGTAGCGTGGTTCTAGCGTTCAGGAGTATTTCTAGCGTTCAGGAGTATGTAGCGTGGTGGCGTTCATGACATGAGGAGGGATCGGACCGGGCTGGGCCGCCTCGCCTCGTGGCGTTTTCGTTCAACGTTCAACGTTTAACCGTTCAACTTCAACTTCCACTTCCGCGAAATACGACATCAGAATATGATAGCTATTATGGGTAATTATTTGAAGTGTTCTTGAGTTGGTTTCGAGAACCATTGGTCTAGGTGATACGTTGGAGCCTGGCCTGGCACGCCCTCAGAGGTGAAGTTGTCTTATTCCTTATTCCCCCTTATGTCAGCTGCGTGCCTATTTTCCCCCCGTACCCCTATTCCAACGTGCATCGCAAGTTCTTTCTGATTCTGACTTCTGACCTCATAAATATGAGGGCATTACAACCCATCCCCTGCCATTTTATATCCTCATCCACTTCTTACTACGGCCCCACTTGACAGGTTAGGAGAATGGCTAGCATGAGCCATATGACATACCAATATCAGGGCCATACAGAACAGGCAAGCAGAGAAATTGGCATACTCTTCCCGAGTGAACTGTGGTGGCGGGATCACTACCACCATATCAAGTGTCGTGGTGATGAGCTTCGTTCACGGTATCACCCAGACTTGGTACCATCATGGAGAAAACCAGGAGGAGGATCCTTGTCCATAGCAGATGGACAGCCTTGCCTTGTAAGTTTCATCCTCTTCGTGCTATTCGAAGCTGACACATTGCATTAGCTACGGACCGTAATGGATGCTACGAGGCGATGCGATGGCAAACATGTCATGCTCAAAAGGGTCATGCCCAAGGAAGCCCCGCACGAGCTGGAGATCACTCAAATGTTCTCATCCTCAGAGCACGCCCTGAATCCTCGCAACCACTGTGTTCCATTGCTCGACATTGTTGAAATACCCAATGCAGGTTAGAAATTGATGGTCATGCCAACTTTATGTCCCTTCAATAACCCTCGTTTTCAAACATACGGCGAGTTTGTAGCATTCTTCACCCAAATTTGCGAGGTATGTTCCATCGTTTGCTATCGTGGCCAATTAAACTCTGAACATTTGTACCTCAAACTAGGGTCTCCAATTCATGCATGAGCGAAACATCGCACACAGGTACGTAAAGAATACCCCATATGTGGAGCACTTTCTGAGATACTTTTCAGGGACGGCACGGCAAATAACATCATGTTCGACTCGTCTGACATGTATCCTGAAGGATTTCATCCCACGAAAAGAAGAGGCAGACGATGCAAACGGACGCAGCGACCGCCGCGCTACTACTTGATCGACTTTGGCTTGTCCCGGGAATATCCGTCGCGGGATGTTCTTGACGAGCCATGCTTGGGTGGTGATATGTCGGCACCCGAGCACCAGAATGGGATGCGGTCCAATCCGTTTCACACAGACATCTATTATCTTGGTAATCTCATTCGGAAAGAATTCGTTCAGGTACGGCCAGCATCTCCTGACGTGGAGCGCTACTGAGTATACGACTTACCGCACGTCATCAGAAGTACCAAGGCTTTGAATTCATTGAGAACTTGGTTAACGAGATGACCCACGTTATTCCTGCAGAGCGCCCGGTAATCGAGGATGTACTGACGAACCTCGCGCAGATCCGCGAACGTCTTGGTGAATGCAAAATGCGGTCCACCATTACGTCGAGGCGGGATCCTAGACTATTCACTGCATTCTACAGAGCGAGACAAGCCATCAAGACGCTTAAGTATATCATCTCAAACAAGCCTGCCATCCCAGAACCTTAAACACACTTGTAGCCCCAAAACTCTGACATACTTTGTGCCCTGGCCCCCTCCGTTACCTACTTCGTTTAAGGCCAACTCTTTCATCGTTCCTTTTGTGAATGTTCACATCTCACTCGAGCTCCTTATGCGCTCGTCTCGTTCCTCCACCGGCGGTTTTTGATTATGATACGGTTTATCTCTGGATTCCGTTTGTAGTTGTTATAAGTGCTATGTAGATCGCCCTCGGTGGAATTTTACACCAAAAACTCCAGTATTTGTTATTCAAGATAGTTATCATGTGTACCGATGACTCTGTTGGTTGAATGGATGTGCTAAGCTTAGCTTGGATGGAATGAATGATGAATAATAATGACGCTTTCTGCTCGTGGCTCTGCCTCAAATCCCCAATATTGTCTTACGCTCCATCCGAAGCAATTCACGAAACCACTAGTGTAGGAGCTGTACCATCCGGAGAAGTGACCAACGCAGGTATTTTACTGTATCGGACATTCTTCTTTATCGCCATTAGTAAGTCTCGGGGCCATGATGCCTCGTAGACAAGTGGATATGAAAATGTGCAAACTAATTCACAACAGAGAACATGTGCTGTTGTGCTGTTATTACCGAATTCTCAACTGTCCCGGTTGTCAACCCAATAAGTCCTACTATAGTCACAGCCCTCAAACGCCCCTGGGCCATCCCCAACATA
This sequence comes from Lactifluus echinatus, assembly GCA_003315975.1. NCBI lineage: Eukaryota > Fungi > Basidiomycota > Agaricomycetes > Russulales > Russulaceae > Lactifluus > Lactifluus echinatus. The sequence continues at coordinate 5,805 of QFEA01002774.1, forward strand.
TCTTTTTGTATCACTTTATTGTCTGCGGCGTATAGCCAGAGAGACATGTACTACTACAATCATCACTAGGGACTGCGAACAACAACTACGAGAGCTACAAAACCCGAAACCATAACTACGTGAAGTACAAAGGAGAAGGTAAGGAGAAGGTAAAGAGTCCAAAGGAACGTGCGTTTAATAGGGTATGACAGTAGAACTAAAAGGTCCCAGGCGAGTCAAAAGAAAGTCGATCCGTACCTCAGTGTGTTCCGCCTGCCCACAGGGGGCGGCCGGACCACATACCTAACCCTAACCCGAGAACTAAGGGTGAAAGACACGGGACCCCCGAGTTACACCATATGAGAACCGGTACCTATACCCGGCGTCACAGGGGTTCGCGGTGCCGAAGCACCAGCCGGAGAGCATTGATAGGTCGAGTGGGGGCAAATCCTGCGGCTCCTCGAGGCAGGCGAGAGAGGACAGGAAAGACGTGGGAGGAAGAAGAAAGTGTGGGAGCCGAAGCTCGACCAGTGGTGGAGGTACCTGGGCGCAAGGCCCGGGCCCTCAAAGCCGCCCTCAAAGCCACGTGAGAGCGGCACGAAGGCAGCTGGGACTTACAATGCAGCACTAGGGCCGCAGATGCCCGGGGGACCGCACGATGCCAGCTGCAGTCGAAAGACGGGCTTCAGTTATGCTTATGCTTATTATGATGCCAGAGGAGCTGGGCAGCTTCAGAAAGGGGCTTACAGCTTACATTTGCAACCAGGAGCCACGACCGCCCACCCCAACATATCAATCGTGGATACTGGATACCAGCATGCGCTGGTGTACGTTATGACGCGATTCCCCCTAGTACTCACAGCCGCGTGTGCACGTGGCCACAGACAGCGTAAATGAGCAGGAGCAGCCCTACGCTACAACACACGCACTGCCACCGGAAGGCCCATTTCGTGATGCATGCATGGCCCGAAAGGCTCGTGGAACATGCGTCACATGTCACACAATCATCATTACTAATTACTAATTACTACGCTCAAAAGACAACCGTGTGCTAGGTCCCGTGACATGGCATGCCACGCCCTGTCGCCATGTTGCCGCACCACCGTCCCCCTCATCTCCGTCTTCTTCGGGTCCCTTGCACAGGCGCACGCGAGACGAGAGACTCGAGTTTTCCTTGCACTCCTCCAGGCACCTATAGGTGCGGCAAGTAAACAGCTGACTGCAGAACGCAGGCAGCACGTAGATGACAGAAATGATGCAGCACTGATCATAGGACTACAGGAGCAGGGGCGAGCTTCAGACGACCCGAAGCCGCCAAGCAGTCATCAAGAAGAACTGCAGAATGTGTCTCTACGACGCTAGATATAGGGGGCCCTCCGTGCGGTCTGAACATTGTGTTGATCTATACAATGTCTAACGTATAGAGGTGGCAGGGAGGTGAGACCCCGCCAGGGAGGGACATAAGCTGGACCATGATAATACATACCGAAAATAGCAGGGTACCAACACAAAGATGCAAAGCACACCAACTTTACCGCCATTCGTGTCGGGCTGGCTTTCGTCACCTGTGTTCACGCTGAACATCGACGTGCCTCAAAAACAAGAAAAAGAGCCAGAAACGTACGGATAGCATTATAGAGAACGACGTGAAAGCCCTCTGGCCACGTCGGGAACGGAGGTCACATGCAGATTTTCCAAAGAAATGCTCGAGGTGAAGAGTGCTAGATTGGGAGCCGATTCGTCGATTTGCAATGCGGGAGAGGCCGAGGACGTCTGCGGGTCTGCAGGATATGTGCGGGTGGGTGCCGGGGTTGAAAATGACGAAGGTGGTATGTTTGGCGCTAAGGCAGAAGGGACAGCGCCACGATCCGTGTTTTGTGGCGACGCGATAGTAGTACTAGGTAGCTAACAGGCGAAACGAAGGCCACGTTCTCTGTTGGCCGTGGAAGAGAAGGCGAGGGTGTCAATAGGCCCTCGTGTTGCAGAAGATTTGCTGACCAGGGTAGCATAACGCACATCTTGCGACGACGACTCGTCTGAAAGGCGTATATGGCTATGGATCACCTGGGTTCGACGCGGGGAGGAATGACGTTTCAAGCCTGGAAATCGAATTAATTTTATTGAAAATACTTGGAAGGAGCGATTGCAGTGGGCGAGGGGGTGGAGCGAGGATGACCGGTTGTCTCATACCTGTTGGTAATGATCAAGGATGTTGCAAGACCGGTACGAGAATGGTGGGAGCACACCAGGGGTGGAAGCAGAGAATCCCGTTTCCGCAGCATCCATACCTTCATGTAAAGCGACGAAAATATGCCGGATGTCTCTGAGGATATGGATAGGAATCATGTTATTAGCCTCCGTGACCTGCGCCTCTGAAACAATTTCATTCCATAAGGCACAAAAGTTGCGTCGCAGTCCGACAAGAGTATTCGAAGTTTGGAATGTGGAGATTAAAGGCAGGATAGATAACAGCGCCTCCGGCAGAACATGATTCCCGTCGAGATAGAGGTGGAAGAATCGGTCAGTGATGTGGTTCAAGTTTGCGAGTAATACGCTGTCGCCATGTGCGAGATAATCTTGAAGCACGTCTTCCGATATGCCCAGATTGTCTATAACGAGTGCCTTCCACCGGCCGTCGCGTTCTCCCACTGGTACGCTCGCAATGATACTAGAAATTACCCCTCGTGCACAGAAAGCAAACCCTGGGTCATTATTGTTTACCTGGTTTTTCAACGAATGGCCCATATCAACAGATCGCAATACGCCGTCCATCTTTCGCTTCAAGATGTCATCGAGGATCCACCATGCGGCAGGGGAAAGGCATGCCGAATCGGCAGCCCGAACACAGGTCATGAGACGCGTCTTCTTGCCTGTCTCTGATAGCAGATTGGATGACCAAGTACGATCTAAGAATCCACCAAAAGCAGCCGCCAATGCCCAATCGTCCAATTTGGAGAGGACTTGTCTGGGTTCTTCGACCACTTTCGAGTTGCAGAAACCTGGGATACCCTCAAAGAACTGTTCCAGTTCCTGGTCTTCGTCCAGACCACCGAATGTGCATTTCAACACTCGACCGTCAATTGTCGTTGATAATTGTGAGGCGGTTTCTTCGGCTGTTTTCTCTATGCCATCCAAGAACCTATTCCGGTAAATGTTGCAAATGTCATCAAAACTGGCGGAGGTTGATATGTTCCAAAAGAATCGGAGGCAGTCGTCCAGCAAATCGAGAATTTTGAAGAATGAAAACATAATACCAGCATAGAAAGACCACGCCAACGAAGACAGCGGCGCATAGTAGGGGCTGTTGTGCTTGAAGATTGGCATCAACATGATGCCAACATATGCCCCTGCCGAAAGTCCGACCCACCAAACCACCGCACCAAAGACGATGTTGTTGATCTTGAACAAAAAAACAAGAAGCCCAGAGAGGAAAAGGAATAGGGAAAAATGTAGTAGTGTTGGTAGTGCTTCGACCGCCGTGGGAAGGTGCAGCTTATCAATACCATCGACAAAGAATGCACGGATCCGTGCCCGCTTGTGCGGATTGAGTCGGGATTGCTGGGTGATTCTAAGATATCGACGTGCCCACTGCTGTAACAAAGTTGCCAGCAGAGCACACGTAAGACTGATGGCTAAGCTCAAGAACCATAGTGAGTTGACCAAGATTGCGTATTTCGGCGGAGAGAAGGGAGCTGGTTGGGGTAGTGTAGCAAGGATAGATGCACGCGACACGTTGGGAGCTGCGAGGAGCTGAAAAATGTTCTCGAGATAGAATGCGGACGTATCCTGCGAGTTTTGCCTGAGGTCCTGGATGGACACGGCTGCCAACGCGGCGACGGTTGCAGAGAACAAACCAGTCTGCAGGGTTAAGGTTAGACAATGGGACTGCTTCGCAACCGCGATCGCAGTTGTTCACGAACAACGAGACTCACGAAAATAAGAATTCCGTCAGCATCTTTTTGCCAACGTTCAACGATTTTGTCGTCCTCTTCTTCTGCCGTCTTTATATACATATTGAAGAGAGGTGCTGAGCCGTCAGAACAGCTCAGGTCGGCCAGTACCGGGAATGATTGATTCTGTGCTGACTGTGGAACATTGCGGCGGCCATCTACAAGGGAATACGAACTTAACGGCGATAAAGACAAGTCACTGATAACATACTAGGGTTGGTCCTCTCTCCAGATACAGCTCCTAGACTAATGGCTTCATGAAGTTCTTCGGACATTGAGGGATTATGGGTAGAGCGAATGGAACGCAAGACGATAATGGGGACCTTAGTTGAAGGGCACCGCAGCCAACTATTCGCGCCCCCAGGCACAGAGCGCTACTGTATATTATTCCAGTGCGTCCATCTCAACGGTGTCATCAGATTCAATTCATCTGAGTTATTTTCGAACGCTTGGACCACTGGCACGTTCATAAGAACAGAAAATACAAAACTGGTACACATGATACATAATTAGACGCATACTGAGATTTGTGGTCTTCCACCAAGAGCGACCTACATAGCACTTACAACAGCTACAAAAGGAATTCAGAAAAGGAATTCAGAGATAAATCATATAATAGTCAAAATCCGCCTAGAGAAACGAACCGAGTGACCAGGGACCCTGAATAGGGTATGATCATTCGCAAAAGGAAGTATGAAATAATCAGCCTTAATCGAAGTGGGTAAGGGAGGGAACTAGGGCACAAGGTATGCCAGAGTTTAGCGCGAAAGGTGTATGGTCAAGTTTCTGGGATGGCGGGCTTGTTCGAGATGATGTACTTAAATGTTCTTATGACTTGTCTCGCTCTGCAGAATGCAGTGAATATTCTAGGATCCTGTCTCGATGTAATGGCAGACCGCAGTTTGCATTCACTCAGACCTCCGCGGATCCGAGCGAGCTTCGTCAGTACATCCTCGATCACCGGGCGCCTTGCAGGAATGACGTGGGTCATCTCGTTAACCAAGTTCGAAACGAATTCGAAGCCTTCGTATTTCTGATGACGTACACGTTCAATCAGTAGCACTCCACGTTAAAAGATGCTGGCCGTACCTGGATGAATTCTTGCCGAATGAGATTACCAAGGTAATAAATATCCGTGTGAAACGGATTGCACCGCATTCCAACCTTGTGCTCCGGTACCGACCAATCACCCCCACAGCATGGCTCGTCGAGAACATCCCGCGATGGATATTCCCGGGACGAGCCAAAGTCGATCAAGTAGTAGCGCGGCGGTCGCTGCGTCCTTGTGTATCGTCGGCCCTTTCTTTTTGTGGGATGGAACCCTTCAGGATACATGCCAGACGGATCAAACATGATGTTATTTGCCGTGCAATCCCTGAAAATTATATCAGAATGTGCACCACATTTGTGGTAGTCAATGGGTACCTGTGTGCGATGTTTTGCTCATGCATGAATCGGAGACCCTAATTCCGGGTCGTAAATATTCAGAGTTTGATTGGCCACGAAGGCAAACGATGGAACATACCTCGCAAATTTGGGTGAAGAATGCAATAAACTCGCCGTATGTTTGAAAACGAGGATTATTGAAGGGGCGTAAAGTTGGCATGACCATCAATTTCTGGCCTGCATTGGGTATTTCGACGATGTCGAGTAATGGAACACAATGATTGCGAGGATTGAGGGCATGCTCTGAGGATGAGAACATCTGAGTGATTTCCAACTCGTGCGGGGCTTCCTTTGGCATGACCCTTTTGAGCATGACACGGCTGCCATCGCGTCGCCTCGTGGCATCCATCACAGTCCGAAGCTAATGTAATAGTCAGATTCGAAGAGCACGAAGAGGATGACACTTACGAGGCAAGGCTGTCGATCTTCTATGGACAAGGCTGCTCTTCCTGATCTTCTCCATGTTGGCTCAGAGTCTGGGTGGTATCGTGGGCGAAGCTCATAACCACGACGCTTGATGTAGTAGTAGTGATCCCGCCACCATAATTCGCTTGGGAAAAGAGTGCCGATCTCTCTGCCTGCCTGTTCTGCATGGTCCTGGAATTGATATGTCATGTAGCTTATGCTGGTCATTTCCTTAACTAGTCGAACAAGTCTGTACTAGTTGAATGAGGAGATCAAAGAGGGCATACCTAGTGGAGAAGACAGTTGTGAACTCGGTAAGCGGCAACGCACGAGGCTGAACAGGAAGCGGGTGGGGTGTAAATATCCACGAGCACGAGGTTCCTCGGGTTATTAGCTATTAGCTGTAATAGTCCCATGTTTTTATTCACGCTGTCAGGATATCACTGCCGTTTATGGATGTTACCAGGGTGTTTATTGCCGTTCATGGCAAGAAAATCTTCAAAGAGCCACCCACGTTGTCGGAGTGTGGTCGGAGTATTAAAAAGTAATGCAGACAAATACTCTTAAACATTGATGCGTCATCATGATCTTATTGGCCACCGCCACCACAATTTAAAGCGTGTTCACTGGCATGGTCACCTCGTGCGCATCCGTGTTGCTCAGGTTACCCACTAACATAGGGCAATAATTGTGCAAAGCGCGATATCCGATCCACATTTGTGGTGGCCAGCTAAAAATCGAAAGATGCGGCGAGCATGCAACAGTTTAAGTTAGAGATGAATTCACCTCGAGCTTTCGGATGTACCGGAGGCGGTCGGGGAACCGATTCTGAAAATCAAGGGAACCCGCCAGAACATAAAGGATTTGAAATATTGTAGATGATCGAAAAGACATTGTAATTACTGGCAAAGAATGAGATGAGAAAAAAAATAGTATTTGGAGTGAAGCGTTGGAGAAGGGCCACGAGAGGAGGACAGCGGTGAAGGGAGGCAAGCCCAGAGAGAGCGAGGACCCGAATTGTGAGCCGTGAGCCGGGTATTGAACAGTCAGGCTTTAAATACAGATAGGCAAAGTGTAGACAAGGCGCCAGGTATTAAAGCGATCATCAATATTGACTGGGAGACAAACGCAGAGGGCTCCTTCACGTCGCATGCGAAAGCCTCTGATGACGTCGTCAGTGCCGAAGTGGGCGAGTAGGACTCTGATGATCTAGCCCGATGTCGAGCCTAAGTACTCTCGGAGACGTCGTCTCCATCCACCTAAGAGTACACAGGCGTACGTGGACGGGTGCCGCATAGAAGATAGGAGCCCTCGTTCTAGGTATCTAAAGGATGACTGCGATATAACGCCAAAAAGTTGTTGCAACAGGAGCAAGGGGCGGTACTTGTCCAGGCGGCCTTGTCAGCCCGATAAACACGCTTATGCAACGATTCTTGTTGGTCGTGATCTACTTGGACCACTAACCCGTTCATAAGAAGCGCGGAAAATATAAAATTCATACATTGATGATGACCAGCCAACCAATCAAAGAGAGTTTTAGCTTGGAAAGAGCCGGATAGAAAGGGAAAACCCACGATAACTATCACGAATGACGAATCCCGGAATATCTGGTGTACAAAGCACTGAACTTCCTCCGAGAGCGATCCACGCAGCAATTACGACAGCAACAGGATGGCTCCAGATACAAACCGCATCGTAGTCAAAATCCGCCTATAGAGAAAGTGACAGGTGGTTAGAGAGCCTGGATGGGGTGCGATCATTCGCAAAGGGAAGGACAACAGAACCAGCCCTAAATGACCTAGTGAAACGCAGACCTAATAGTGCGTTAGTAAGTTCGGAGGCGGACCAGATATTCCCGCGCGGTCGAAGAGTGCGAGAGGAAAACCAGTAGAGTTAGTAGCGTAGCGGTTAGGAAAGTAAAAGAAAAACGTCGCTTGGTATACATAGCCTGACAGGCGCCGAGAGGCTAGGAAAGATATACTTTATCATGATCAAAGCACAAGGCAGCTTCCTATTAAATTCTCACGGGAGCACGAAAGCGAAGAGAAAGGCCGTTAAAGCGAGTTACTGTAATGGTAAATCGCTATATACCACGGCGTTCAGCGCTCAACAATCAACATACCCTTAACGTCAACAGCAATTTGGCACACTGTTAAGCTTCCCTTCTTCCAGGTCCTCAGACTGACGGTCCATTGCCGCCACGATTTCTAACACAATTTCTGTGACCAAGGTCACCACGCCCGTAACCCAACGGGCATGATAGAAATAACGACGACAGAAATAACGACGACAGTTACCACGGCGATAGAGATCGACAACTCACGAAATGGCACCCCGCTAAATCCACGCACGACACACTTTCAGTTTTACAGCGGAGAGGGGAGTAATAAGTATCCAAAGATACGGAACATCGAAGGGAATTGAATCTGATACCTGACACATTGAGCATCAGAGAGTACACGACCGTGAATAAGCCTAAGACTGTCAGCGAGATCAGTGTTGTTTGCGCTTGAGAACGTCTAAATTTCAAGGAAACGCTATGTCCATGACAGAACTCCTAGTTACCTCATCGTTGCAGTGTCGAATACATCTTGAAAGTCACTTTCGGAAATAACCTCGACATCAATTTGATCGTTGGAGAGCCATGGTAGTAGTTTTCAGCGTTGCTGGCTGATGGAAATTTTCACTTCACTCAGAAGCAAATAGTTGCCGGAACGTGTTCGTTGGGAGGCTTAGGGCTTTCAGTGGGTGTATGAGGTGGTCCCTGTGCCCGGGGTGTGACGAACTAAAATATAGGGGCCCGGTTCTTGCGCCCAGCGCACACATACACTTTTCGGCGCTCTCCTTCAGTATGGAATCAGTATGATCTAAGCGTGGAAGAGCAGCGGTGTAGAGGTACCGCGTGGGTTCATGGGGAGGTTGAATGGTTGTTGAACGTTACAGGTGCCAAACACGGCCTAGCCCGGTCCGATCCCGCTCTCCAGGTGGCACGGGAGGTCACGGGGCACGAAAGGTCACGGGATAAGAGCAGTACTAGCGTACTAGCGCGGGAAAAGGGACAAATCTAAGTCACACCTAACGGCCTTGCATAGCACGTGCTCCGGTGATCATAAACGCCATACTCTCGGCCTCGCCCGTTAGTTACCATTACCATGAATCAAATCACGTCAATGACATCTCATGAGTATTACAACCCGTCCCCTGCCCTGCCATTTTAGGCAAGCAGAGAAATTGGCATACTCTTCCCAGGTGAACTGTGGTGGCAGGATCACTACCATTATATCAATCGTCGTGTCGTGGTTACGAGCTTCGTCCACGGTATCTTGTAAGCGCCGTCCTCTTCGTGCTCTTCGAATCTGACTGGTTACATTAGCTACGAACAGTGATGGATGCCACGAGGCGACGCTATGGTAGACATGTCATGCTCAAAAGGGTCATGCCCAGGGAAGCCCCGCACGAGTTGGAAATCACTCAAATGTTCTCATCCTCAGAGCTTGCCCTGAATCACTGTGTTCCAATGCTCGAGATTGTCGAAATACCCAATGCAGGCCAGATATTGGTGGTCATGCTAACTTTATGTCCCTGCAATAACCCCCGTTTTCAAACATACGGCGAGTTTGTTGCATTCTTTACGCAAATTTGCGAGGTATATTCCATCGTCTGCTTGTCGTGGCGAATCAAACATATTTGCGACTCGGGGCGGAATTAGGGTCTAATTCATGCACGAGCGAAACTTCGCATACAGGTACGCAAAGACTACCCCATATGTGAAGCGCTTTCTGAGATACTTTTCAGGGACCGCACGGCAAACAGCGTCATGTTCGACCCGTCTGGCATGTATCCTGAAGGATTTCATCCCACGAAAAGAAGAGGCAGGCGATACACCCGGACGCAGCGACCGCCGGGCGCTATTACTTGATCGACTTTGGCTGTCCCGGGAATATCCGTCGCCCGATGTTCTCGACGAGCCATACTGCGGGGGGCGATCGGTCAGTTCCGGAGCATCACGTTGGAATGCAGTGCAATCCGTCTCACACGGATATTTATTACCTCGGTAATCTCATTCGACAAGAATTTATCAAGGTAGAGTCGGTATTTTCCACGATGGAGCGCTTCTAGGACATAAATTACTGTACGTCATCAATACGAGGGCTTCGAGTTCATAGAGATCTGGTTAACGAAATGATGCACGTCATTCCCGCAAGGTGTCCACCATTCGAGGACGTGTTGATGAAGCTTACAGGTTTCCGCGAGGGTTTGAGTGGACTGAAACTGCGGTCCGCAATCACGTCGAAACGGAAATCTATTCTATCTACTGCTTTCTACAGAGCAAGACAAATCACTAAGACTTTATGTATATCGCCTCAAAAAAACCTGCGATTCCAGAACGTTGAACACATACTTTTGGCACCAAAGTCTGGCATCTCACCTTATGCCCTAGCTCCTTTCGTTACTTACTCGCCTTAAGGCTTATTGTTTTATCTTTCTCCTTCATCACTCCTTAATGACACTTCCTGACTACTCTATCATTCCTCTATGTGATGGATCTAGAGTTTTGACTATGATGTGGAGCCAAGTTGACCCTGCCGGAATTGGCCGATGTCTAACGCCGGCCTAATCTATGCCAATTTATGATCACTCTGTTATGGAAGTAGTGAAATATATTATTGGGAAGGTGACGGCGTACGCCTAACGAAGTGGGATCTCACCATCGATCCACCCACCCACCAATTTCTTACAGGATCGTGTTATCCCGCCCAAACTGCCTATTAAGCACGAGCCACCGCTGACGCCAAGCTGAGAAACTCGAACAGTTGTACGATACGTGGCGCCTGTGTCATATTAGGTGTCATGATGGGAGGATAAGGAAGAACAGTTTGCCAGAAGTTCGTGGAACGAAGCGAAGGGGATGAAAGTTCTGCGCTGTTCAGCGAAGGCAGGATTTGTGTTCGGATGGCCTGGATCCTGGATAGGGCACAGCAATATGTCTTGATCACGGGCTATGCATACGGTATGGCGGGTGCTGAATAGTTTGCGGACTGCGGGCGGAGGCAGAGTAATCCGCTAATATAGGCGTAAACGGAAGCGCCTGCTTAAAAAGGGTAAGACGGAAGCGCCTTCCCATATTCCGTATTCCCAAGGTCGTACAGTCGTTCGTTCGCTGCTTCTGGCACGATACTTCCTTTTGATGTTACTCAATTCCTATTAAGATGGATCCGCAAGTGACTTTCTGTTCTGTAATACTGTGGGCATCGATCTAGAAGTATGCGAAGTCACTCATCGCGTTTCGTCAGAACTCAATACATCCGATAAGTGCACCGGTTTATGTCCATGGCCCGTCCTAGCAACGCAGCAGAGGACAGGCAATGGACGGAGCCATGCGATCCACACGTGCCAGGAATTTGGGGGTGGGTGTCAATCTGAGCTTAAATAACCGATGCGGGAGGTAGTGACGAGCGTCGACCTTTCGATCTCCGGTCGCCATATTGGGTGTGAGCCCTACTGTTGGTCCCGCCTGTCAACGAGTGAGAAACAATAGTGCATGTAACAACACCGATCTTAATCGCTTTGTCTTTGTTATCACTTTGTTATATAGATCATGAACTCCATTACGACCGGCCTCATCTTTTTTCGCTTCACCCACTTCCTATCTGTCTTACGCGTTATCGCTTTTCGAGTTCACAAGAGGTATGTTCTATTTGGTCTCTCATTTATGGATTTGATAGACTGGTATGGTTAAGGGAATGGCCAGCATAAGCTGCACAATGTATCAATACCAATACCAGAGCTATGCAGAACATGCAGGCAGAGAAGTTGGCACGCTCTTCCCGAGCGAATTGTGGTGGCGAGATCACTACTACTACATCAAGCGTCGTGGTTATGAGCTTCGTCCACGGTACCACCCAGACTTGGAGCCATCATGGAGAAGAACGGGCAAAGACTTTACGTTGGAGGATGGGCAGCCTTGCCTTGTAAGTCTCATCATCTTTGTGCTCTTCGAAGCTGACCATTACATTAGCTACGGGCTGTGATGGATGCTACAAGGCGACGCGATGGCAAACGTGTCGTGCTCAAAAGGGTCATGCCCAAGGAAGCCCCGCACGAGTTGCTAATCACTCAAATGTTCTCATCCCCAGAGCATGCCCAGAATCCTCGCAACCATTGTGTTCCATTACTCGACATTGTCGAAATACCCAGTGCAGGCCAGAAATTGATGGTCATGCTAACTTTACGTCCCTTCAATAACCCTCGTTTTCAAACATATGGAGAATTTATTGCATTCTTCACGCAGATTTGCGAGGTATGTTCTATCATCTGTGGTCGTGGGCAATAGAATCCTGAATATTTGCGACTCGGCATTAGGGTCTCCAATTCATGCATGAGCGAAACATCGCACACAGGTACTTATAGACTAGCCCATATCAGGAGCACTTTCTGAGATACTTTTCAGGGATTGCACGGCAAATAACATCATGTTCGACCCGTCTGACATGTATCCTGAAGGATTTCATCCCACGAAAAGAAGAGGCAGACAATACACACGGACGCAACGACCGCCGCGCTATTACTTGATCGACTTTGGCTTGTCCCGGCAATATCCGTCGCGGGATGTTCTCGACGAGCCATGCCATGGGGGCGATCGGTCAGTTCCGGAGCACAAGGTTGGAATGCGGTGCAATCCGTTTCACACGGATATTTATTATCTCGGCAACCTCGTTCGACAAGAATTCATCCAGGTACGGCGAGCATCTTTTTAACGTGGAGCGCTACTGATTGAACGTGTACGTCATCAGAAATACGAAGGCTTCGAATTCGTTTCGAACTTGGTTAACGAGATGACCCATGTCATTCCTGCAAGGCGCCCGGTAATCGAGGATGTATTGACGAACCTCGCGCGGATCCGCGAAGGTCTGAGTAAATGCAAACTGCGGTCCGCCATTACGTCGAGGCGGGATCCTGGACTATTCACTGCATTCTACAGAGCGAGACAAGCCATCAAGTCGTTTAAGTATATCATTTCGAACAAACCTGCCATCCCAGAACCTTACACACACACTTGTA
>QFEA01002777.1:11967-33341 GCA_003315975.1 Lactifluus echinatus
CACGGTGGCCTGGAAAACCCGAATATGCTCACGGGGTCAGTCACTAGGAACTTACTTCCCATTTGGCAACAACGAAGCAAGAAGCAACGATGTGGCATGCTCGAACCCATAGCTATCTGAAAACTACGAAGGAACCTAGGCAGACGTGATAAGTGGCGCGCACTTTATCCACTCGCCCTTCTCCAGCTCCTGTAGTACAAAGACCGCAAAACCCAACCTCGCTAGCGTATAACTGCTCCCTGCCTTTCCATCTCCCACATACCCCGCCCGCACCTCCCTGTTCTTGTCATCCTTCAACACCGGCACGCGCACAATCGTCCAGTCAATGTCCTCGCACGGGCGGATGGTCTCCCCAACAGCGACGATATCCTTATACGCCGAACGTGCAAAGACAGCAACAGTAGCGATGAGCGTGGAATAGACCACGCTCCACTTGTCGTTCACGTCCTTGATGCTCGCGGTGCCGAGCGCAATGAGGCGCTTCACACCCGCGCGTCGCATGGCTTCTATTACCGCGGCGTAGCCGTGCGCAATCGGCGTCCCCGAGGGGTTCCCGAGGGCCGGGCCGAGCGCACTCAGCACGGCGTGTGCGTCTGCGAGGGCCCTGTCGAGTGCGTCGGGATCGTGCAGCTCGCCCTTGACGATCGTGATGTCCGGGTGCTTGTTCAGGTGCGCGGGGAGCTTCTGCGGGTTGCGGGCGTACACGACGATGGTGTGCTTCGCGGCTAGGGCCTCTTCGATGAGGAGAATGCCCGAGGGACCGGTGCCACCAAGTATGACGATGCGCATGTTCAGAAGTTGGTGGTTACGTTAAAATAGGTAAAGGGTGCAGTTCGATTTATGGTTCGTTGGCGTTCTCCTATATTCCTGCATTATGCGTGAGGTCAGTGCCAGCTGCCAGCTCCACTCGAACACACATCACATGACTGGTTGCTCGGGACCACGTGATTAAAGCGCGTCACCCAAATTCGCACGTTTAAACCTCATGATGAACATCTTGAAGGCCCTCGGGCTATTTCTAGTCATCTCTATTCGCTTTCCAACTTCTATGTATTTATTATTTAGTGTTTCAATCTCACGAGAAGCCGTGCCGTCGTCCTAATCAGTTCCAAGACCTGTATCTCGGAGCAAAATCGCTCTGGTAGAGTTGGCAAGGGCCCGCGCACGTACAGGATAGCGCACAAGTATGTTTCCTGTCAAATTAGAGAGACATTTACAATAAAGGTTGATCTTTCAGCATCCCAGGTACTTTTATATTTGAAGTAGGAACAATGTTCAAGTTTGCGTGATGAATTCCTGTCCCAGCCCATGCAGCCATGGAATAAACCTTTTACTCACTGCCTGTTTCTCCCAAAGCTCGTTTTACGCCATCTCAAACTCCGAGGATTATAGTGAAGCTGGCCAATTTAACACTACTCCTCCAGATTTGCGATTTAGTCTCTGCTTACTGCGAGTATGCTGGCATCGCACGTCACGCGCCTGCCTTCTACCCCTTTACATCGTACCACTTGTTGAGTTATTTGGGGCATCTCGGAAGTACACCGGTTTCTTGTCTGAGGTGAGGTACTAATCAATCTTTTGTGAGAAAAGAAGTGGTCGACCATCTTTAACGCTGCTTCAGGGGATCAGTTGCCTCGAACATGGTACACCATGAACAAATAAACCGCCGTGAAGAGCTCATTTTCAAGTTGTGGATTTTTACCGTTGTCAATGCGTTGCATGTAACCCCCGCAACCCACTTATAGGTGAACTTGTACGATAGGACATCCCCACATAGAGTTTTGTTACAGGTGGAACTTTGGAAATCTTCCTATCCAGGTCGGATTTGTTAGTTCCAAAGGTCGAACTCAGCTGATTATGGCACCCGCAAGGGACCATTCGAGACGGGGTCTTTCAGAAGGACAACTGAATTTAGTCTTTCGAATATCCTGGATGGCACCTGTTTCTTACAAGATTGGCATTAGATCACCCTCCATCTGCGGGTTACTATCACACCAGCACCGCGTATCTTTCTCCTTGCTTCACATGATTCGTGTCCCAGATTTGATCTCGTGATTCCCGTGAGGAAATAAGCTCTGCAATTGAATTTCATGTCGCGAAGAACATTGTAGCCAGGCTTTGTGGAGAATAAAATCCCACTAGGCTAGATGGTATAGCCAATTAAGGTGTGTTCAAGGTTAACTCACGATGTCCTGTAGCACAGAATACCTTAAACATTCGCCCGGGTGGGCCATATCAACCTACTGTCGCGATGGATAAAACCTCTAGAGGCACGTATGCGCGCTTAACCTGCAGACGAGTAGATCATATTCAACAGTCTTGCTCTACACCTCAGAGTAGGATTGGCCCGCTGCTCCCTTGCAAGTACGGAAGGCTGACTGGATTGTCGCGCCAGTAGTCGCAGCTTGGCGAGCTACACATAACTCCTCGCCCCGGCCCATGTAAGGGCCGTCAGATGTGTACTAGATGTCTAGTGAGTGTCCTTTACTATCATGCTTTTCTCACTAGCATATATGAAGATACCTGCGCCGAGAATGTTAGAGCAGAGACAATATGATGTTCAGCAATAGTGCTCAGAAGTCTGGTAGTCCATCTGCCACACGCACTGAAACGGCGTATGATAAAACTCTGCAACATCTTAAAGTTCAATTCGTTCGATCCTTCTATGTTATATATCTATATTATATCGAGTCAACGAGGGTGGAATATATAGAGAACCATAGGACATGGCCAGGGATGATTAACAGACTGTTTAGACTCCAAAGTCACTATGTTTTAGCAAGTCTTCCCATCTAAATTCACCCGGTCTTTCATGAAAATCTTGCAAAAGATTCTCTTTCTCACTGCCCGAGCTCCACAGGTAGAAACGTTGTAGACCATGTGCAAGAAGTTGTGCATCTTGTTGACTCAAGAGGTAGTCTCCAGTGGTCGACTCTTTGGCGGCAGAGGGTGTGATTTCGCCGCGCAAGAGAACAAGGCCATGAGATGAGGCAAGCTCCGGATAAAACGTGAGCACAAGGTAAGGAGTTGCGAATGTCTGACGGAGTTTGAACTCGAGCAAGGGAGTAAAAATGGCCGTCGCTACGCGTGGGTTTGCAGGTTTATCGAGCTTGGGTGGCGGAGTAAAGGGATCAGGGAGAGAAGAAGGCGGAGGCGGCGCATCGTAGAAATCCCACTGAAGGAGATAGAACTCGTAAGCCGTCTTCGAGTCGCCTTCTTTCCCATTGTCTTTGGTCGTCCCACGGGGGATAGGGAGGACGAACTTTGGGTAACGTTGGGCGACGTCGAGCATCGAGTCGTAAGACTCACGCGGAACAGAAGCGCAGATGAAACCGCGGCCTGTTCCGCCCGAGCGCGAGGCATGGAAGGCCGTCCACAGGGCGGAGATCTGCTCCGCTGTGTGGGGTTTTGACAGCAGGCGCGTTGTATTCAGTATGTCGGATAAGGGCTGGCGGTTCGCACATCAGCTGTCAAAAGCCACAAAGCAGAGCAGGGAACGCACTTTGATGGGAGAATTGTCCCTTCGAATGGATGAGCCAGGAGGACGTGGTGCAGACGCCGGCTGTTCTTCCTGTTGCCTTGATGCCCGCTCCGCTGCGCGTGCTTCCGCTTCCACAGTTTTTTTGCGTTCCTGTTCAAGCTCTTGCTGTCGTGTGCGGGCACGGAGTTCCTCAACGGTAGTTCCTCGTCTGTTTTTTTTTTTAAATAAACGTGTAAAGTGCCGTTAGNNNNCCACTTGGAAGCGTGTTGAAAAGAAAAACTCACTGTTGGGCAACATTTTCTAATTTCTCTGAGTACTTTGACACATAATCAGTGATATTCCTTTGCCATAGTCGCAGCTGGACAAGTGTGGTCCGAGATGTATACTTTTTTGTAGAGCGCGCTAGATGTGATGCCGAGGACTTCAAGGTTAGTAACATTGTTCAAGTTGAGAGGGATGGATGAGCTGTCGGCCTGGCGGATGCGTTTAGATAAGATAAGATCACGATATCGACATCTCCGCCTCGGCCTTGTCAACCTTCCAACTCACAACACAACTGGAATAGTCTCCAAAGCTCGGCTTTGATTATTCTCTGCATAATAAATGACAGACTTGATTAGTCTTCTAACATTTCCTTCAATATCCGATGGTTTCACTGCTCTTCGGCCGACTATCCATGACAGTCATCCCACGTTGCCCAGCCTTCCGCTCAGCAAGGTCGCTCGTTTAGACGCAGACTCGGACTCGGGATCGGCATCAAGGTCCAGAGCTGGTCTTAATATACCTTCTCATTCACTGGTAGTGAGTGGTCCAATCCAGGTCAGCATATCCGGTGACCTTCGTGAGTGTTATCGCTATTTCCGTTCCCAGTGCTTCTAAATGACCGTCTTCAATTCACACATCTCAGCACAACCCCCAAAGAGATCCCAGATTAACGAGACTCTTGCCCTCCTTCGGCGTTGCATGAGCATTATCCTCACTCGCGATGCCACCGAGGTCCTTCCACTCTCATGTGAACGCATCTTTGCGCTGTGCAGAGATTCCGTGGTCATTTGCAATATGGGGGAGACGCTCGCCGAAATTTTGAAGGTCGAACTCGAACGATCTGTGGTTCGTCTTGAGCGTGGACTCGCGGATGACATTTCAGAAGGGGTTGGCTTTGCAACGCCTTTCGCACAGGCATTGACGTGGTTCGAGAAGCAAGTTGGACTGTTGGCAGACGTAATGGCTTATCTTGACCGCGGATATTTGATACAGACAAAGGAAGCCAAAGGGATACTGTTCGTATCATATTCTTGCACAAGAACCCCAGTTTCATGAATTTACTTTATACCCTTGTAGGCAACAGGCAAATAATTTGTTGTTATCGCGTGTCTTTTATGATCCGCGTCTCCATGAGCGACTGGGTGAGGTCGTAAACGAGTGGCTCACATGGGAATGGCAAAATGAGTTTGTCGTTCATCTCGTCCGACACCCGCACCCTGCTAATGTAGATCCCAGAGCGGAGCATCCCGCACGACCTTACATTGATACGCTCATCCGCCATCTTAGAATTCACGCACAGTACAATGCCCGTTTTGAGTCACCGTATGTAAAGCTGCTCAGCGAGTACTACACCAGCCAAGCAAAAAGGAGGTCTTGCCCATCGGATGATCCGCTCGCGTTCCTCAATTATTGTTTTACCAAGACGGCAGAGGAAACTACTCGTGCTCGCGCAGTTTTACCCGAAACAAGTTGGAATGCTGTGCAAGCTACGACGGAAAGATCCCTTTTACTCGATCACTTGGACTGGCTAGCGTGCGGTGGTGAGTACGGTTCCCCCTGTACCTTGGACTTCATGAAATGTTTGCTCATAGTAATTGGACCGCTAATGGAGAGAAACGACGACGATAAGCTCAGGGCCCTCAACGCTCTCTTCGACCGTGTTGCTGGACTCCCTAAGCTCGTCAACGCTTTCAAGTCATTCGTGTCTGTAGGTCATGGAACCATTTCTACTCAACCATTTCTAACGAGCTTATAGACCAAAGTCGCTGATATCGTATGCGACGTTGCTGAGGACGAGCAGATGGTCGAGCGACTGCTCTCGTTCAAGTCAAACGCATCGTTAGCCCTCTCATTTTCCGTCTCATCCTCCCCAGTAGACAAAGACTTTCAATACGCACTGCAAGATGCTTTTTCCAGTGGCTTTAAAAACCGCCACAACAAGCCCGCTGAGATGATCGCCCACCACATCGACAAACTCATGCGCAAGGGCCAGGGTAGTGCCAGCGATGAGGCATTCAACGAAGAGCTCGATGCCGCTCTTTCTTTGTACCGTTTTACAGCAGACAAGGATGTATTCCGTGCGTTCTATCATCGGGCACTTGCAAAGCGACTCCTACTTGGTCGCAGTGCAAGCGACGATGCTGAAAAGGCGATGCTGAAAAAGCTGAAAGAGGGTTCGTACCTCAGCAATGCACTGGTTTCCCCGATACTCAAAGGACTTCCTGTGAGACAGAATATGACCCTGAGTTTGGCATGGGCGACCATATGTTTCAAGACCTTGCGTTATCGCGTGACGCGATGGCTGAATATCACAAACGTCTTGGGCCCGAGCGTGCAGCAGAGCAAAAGCTCACTGCGATAATTCTACAACAGAGTTTTTGGCCGTTCTCTTTACGCAAGGCGCAGGACGTTATTGTGCCTACCCCTGTGTGTTCCCCTTGCTATCTTTGTTCCCTTTTCAATTCTCTTCCTCACACGAGCCTTTAGATGCAAAAGGAGCTCGATGCGTTTGCGGCCTTCTACAATGAGAAGCATCAAGGCCATAAGATTGAGTGGAATCATGCCCTTGGTATGGTCAGCTTGCGCGCCTGCTTTGCGGCAGGACAAAAGGAACTTTCGGTGTCGCTATATCAGGGGGTTGTACTTCTACTTTTCAATGAGATGGCAGAAATCCCGTTCTCCGACGTCAAATTACACACGGGTATTGGTACGTTGCGCCAATGCATGCATATGGCACTCCTGACGGAGGCATTGCATTCCCCCTTCATGCAGAGGATTCAGAGCTTCGGCGCACACTCCAAAGCCTAGCATGCGGAAAGAAAAAGGTACTCAAGAAACGCCCCGCTGGAAAGGATGTTAACGACGAAGACGTGTTTGTATTCAACGACGGATTTGAAGACCCGCGCGCGAAGGTACACATCAATTCTATCCAAGTGAAAGAGACGGTGAGCAGTCGCCCCCCTCCCTCCTCATTCTGCTCTGAGATATTGCCCTGCAGCCTGAAGAGACACAGCGCACGCAGAGCGCCGTCGAGGGTGACCGGAAGCACTACCTCGATGCAGCGATTGTCCGTGTGTTAAAGGCACGTAAACAACTCACGTACGAGCAAATCAAAACCGAGACAATTGAGGCCGTGCGGCGGCATTTTATTCCCGATGTTACGAGTATCAAGCAACGAATTGACGCGCTTGTGGAACAGGAGTATCTTCGACGGGATGATGAAGATCGGAACCTGTTTTTTTACGTTGCATGAGGCCGCTTTACACGTCGTTATTAGCCAGCCTGCATACATAACGGTTGGCCTGGTGGATGAGGATTGTGCGGAACAGTTCATCAATTCCCTCAGATGAATGTATTATTGTAGAGCTGAGCTGAGTTTCCCCGGGGATTGCTAGACTTTAGGCCGTGGTTGGCTAGTCCACCTTTTTTCGGGGGGAGGGACGGTCGTTTAGACCTCTCAGTGTCTTGGCACGACTACGACCTACGCCATACAACTGGACAAGAACTTCGACCTCATCTTCAGCCCCCGTAAGACCCTTCTTTGAGCCACGTGGCAGATGGGAAGTCCATAGAATCACAGATACTTGCGAACGCCACTTTCATAAATGTTTACTGGCCCAGACCGCAAAGCGGCTTCCCTTGGCCGAATCTCGATCATCTATTCCTGGGTGTCATCGCTCTCGCCACTCCGACATCGGCCCCAATCGTTTCCCCTTCTCCATCCCTCTCGTCTCCTTCACGTAATGAGTGGGAATAGTAGACCCCGTCCCCAGTAATCGGTAGCGCTATCATTCTCTCGGAATGCGGAGTGCGGAGAGAGAGGGTTCTTCGAAAAAAAAAAGAGTGCATGATTTATTGGGCGTGTTGGCTTGTCAGGTGTCAAGGCCACTTTGCAAGAAATGACAGGTGTTCCCGATACATTATAGGCGTATGGTCTGGATGCATGCACAATAGAGAGTCCATTGAGAATTTGCGACACACGACCTCTGACCCGGATGGGGATCTTCGAACCACACACTATTGTCTGAGTTCACGTTTTCAGTACCCTCCGAACTAAGACGATACAAGTTACATAGCATGTCGTACCTTGATCCGTCTTCCTTGATAGTGTACTTGTGGACGCACGAAGTTTCAGGACTGCCGTCAGTGTCCGTGGCAATGCAGTCGTCGCGCAGTCGGGGGCCACCGTTACTCTATTCTCGCCTTGATCCACTGCTCCAACTAAGGACAAGGATCAGCGTCCTCTGAGCCTGAGTAATTGTGTATCCCCGGGCCGTTGCTTCTGCATTGCCCCTGTGATTCCGGCAAAGGGGCCTTCGCTCATTGAAAAATTAGTGGTTTCAATGTTTCATGGTTCTTCAAAAAAAGGGAGTGTAAACGGTCTGCGCCGAGGTCATAGCAACGGAGGATTCGTAATTTACCGCCGAGCCACAACGACGAAAGTAGAGCGGGTGTAAGTTAGTGGTCTATGCAGAGGGGGAAAGTGGATTTTTAACAGGCGACACGTGTCCAGTATGTCCCTTGATTCATCTACGATGCATATGACGACCGGTAATACGTGCGGGACGATGGGCACGTTGCTTGGTGTGACCACGCGAAGACAATCTCGCAGGTAAGGCTCGTTAAATTTCGAGGGACAGTCCTCACTTGAGATAGCGAAACAGAGCCAGAAATAATCATTCAATGTGCGGATCCGTCTCAGAAGGCCAAATGCCGAAAGAGGGCACAGGTCATCACGAGAAACCTTTACTTGCCCCTTCGAGCTGGAGGCTGTGAGCGAGCATGTGACAAGAGAGATGGAGCCGTAAGAAGAGTCTTTGCCCTTCTGTCGTTCCGAAATGATGGAAGGACTGATTTACACGATCAGCAACATGCCAGGGGCCGGGGGGTGAGGTATACTGACGGAATGGAGTAGAGTACTGAAGCGGAGCACACCATACACGAGAATACGTAGGGAGAGGATCCGAAGCGAAAATTAGTGTTGCCTAATCGTTTCCCATGTCCTTCTTTGGAACAAGGGACTCGGGCAACTAAGTTGGACCCGTCGCAGGCTGAAAATGGAGACGGGCCTGCGGGGAGGGGGGCGCTTACCAACGTGGATAACATCATCGGAATCCTAGTGTACGTTGCGAAGTACACACCCGCTTGGGAGGGCCCTAAGCTAGCGATATCGTCGGAACATAGCAACCATTGATGGGGCGAACAGAGTCCGGAAGTTCTAAAGTGGATAACTACACTTAGAGGGCGACGGAAGCAGATGTAGTATTAGAACGTGACGCGTGGCGTTTAGATGGTCTCGACGCCGACGCCGACGCCGCCACGTCGAGTAAGTTGGCAGAAGCCCCTTAGAGCCTTCATTTGGGCAATAATCCGGCTCCTTCAAAAGCCCCGAAGAAAATCCGTTTTGAAACTTGGTCCGAAGAGGCGATTTGAAGCTCGAATGGCAGACGCCCTCTAACATGAAAACGGTGCTGGGTACTACGGGCTACTCATATTTAGCGGCGGTGGCGGGGCGCGTTGCCAGCGGCGACAAGTTTTTCGGAACGAGGAATTGTAGCCGTTCAAAACATGACACCGAAATACGGCTGACACGGGCCGTGACCGTGACGATTTTTCTGCCCTCTGCAAGCGACGAACCTGAACCTGAACGTGTTTCTCGGTTCTGGGTCTAATTTTTTCCACCCCACATAGGTCACGGGCGAGGCAGGTTGTTAACTACTCTCAGATGTTACATTAAAAAATGTTGTGCTGACCCCTTAAGGCGTCTTCGGCGTTGAAGTTAGTATCAGACTTACTTTCGATCAACGGGGTCATGGTGCCTTCCTTGTGCGTCATCCTTCCACCTAGGAACCACGGCGGGTCATAGCCTTATAGGCTGCAGTCAGCATGAGCATCAATCTTTTTATTTCTGTCTTCGGCTGTTGTCACGGTGCCTTTTGCCCCTTGCTCCAGGATGACCAATCACCGTTTCATTCCACGAAGCGCTGGGGCCCTCCAAACAAAGTGACACCACCTCCACATGCTAATGTGCTGTCATATACCAAACTGAGGACTCAGAAAGGAGACACCACCTCGATAGTTTGGTCTGCAAGATGAGACTTCGACCATTACACGTTTCACATGCCCGGAAGCAGTAGCTTCGCATATCATTATAATACTCATAACAGCGCGCAGCACCATCTTGGATGGCCCTTGTACTGTTGCTCGTCCACTGAAGACCAAAAGAACCAGCGATGATATCGCTCTTTCCCCGAGGAACTCCCTATGTGCGACTCGTCGCTTCGGGTGCCCCGTCGTGAGTCCTCTATCGAGATCCTTTCGGGTACTGCATGAAGCGAGGTATACTCAACTCACGACCGATCGTCGGAGAGGAAACGTCGATAACAAGGTCCCATAACGGTGGGCCTTCTCTTCGCTACCTTGGTAACCTCTAATCAAACAACATAACCATTATCTTCGACCATCCCGGGCCCCAATCATGATTGATAACGTAATATCTGTGTGTGATCCCTATTATCCCAAATATTGGATCCCCGGTCATTGGCGCACCCACACCTTGAGGTGAACAAACGTTTCGTGGCTGGTTCGGCAAAATCGCAGGGGGCTGTTGAATGAAAATATTATGGCAAGTACTTGAATAAGCCCATACATTTTCCTCGGGACATGACACCGATTAGATGTTGTGCCTCCTACAACAAGCCACCAACAAAACCCGGATGCCTCCATTGCGATCGCAGACATCTCTTGTTTCATAGATCTTGCATGAATTAGATCCTAGACGTCGATTGCAAGGTTTCAATACACGAACTCTAATGCAACGTACAGATGAGACGATACTAGCATAGTGCATTCTAATTAACTGGTAATTATATTGGTGTGAAGCGATATTTCTGTCTCGCTTTTCCCTCCACATAGGAGGGCCAGAGCCACAGCACCAATTGAGCGAATCGGTAAAATGAAGGTATGAAAACGATCTTGTCATGTGAATCGATAGCACGTATGCAACGTTCTGCAATAAGTTCACATTTCAGACCAGTTTGATCAGGATCTGCTTCTCGCGTCGGTCCTTGGTCCACCGCCGACGCTCGAAAATTACCACCAACGGTGGATGGGAATACACAAGAGATATTCACAGAAGGATTTTCGATAGCGAGCGCTTGATATAGGATGTAAGAGGCGGCTTTGCTTGACCCATAAATTGCGCGAGTCGGTGCAGGTATGACGGCACCGAGGGATGACATTAGAAGCACGGAAGGCGACGCACTTGTCCCCCGCATGAGGGGAATCTGAGGTGTCGTTAGAGATGCCGACGTCCGAGCGCGATGGAGGACCGACCATCGTGACAACAGAAAGCATAGGGCCGAGATAGTTCCCTTTGATTGCGGCCAGAGCAACATCTGCAACTCGCTGTACGCCTTCCAGACTAGGCTGAGCCACTGATGGACCTTGTGCACCGGCAATCTCCATAACAGGCCGCAAGGCGGAAACGCCAGCGACGACAAGCAACGTATCGAGACCGTGCCATTCTGACAAGAAGTGTATGAGGCATCGGCCTTGGGCCTAAGGCAGTGAACTCACTTTGGTTTATTCTCTCCCGTATGGTGACTAGGTCCTCTGCGTGTGTGAAGTCGGCGCAGATGCTGAGTACCGAGTCCGGATTATGAGCGAAGGATTCACATTCGAGCCGCACCACTTCTAATTCTGCGTTTCTCCGTGCGACCACGCAGACTTTGGCACCCCGTTCCGAATATCTATGAGCAAGCGCTCGACCTATGCCGCTAGAAGCTCCTAGAATCAAGACTCGCTCCGCTCCCGGGGATACCAAATCAGGTCGGCGCGAGGCTCGTTTGGAAAAATAGTTGTGGAATACCCAAAACGGCACAAGGACAGCCAGAGTGACAACAGTAGCAATACCTATGTGATCCATCGTCGATCATGAAGGGGAAGGGGAGCAGGAACTGACAACTGACAACTGACAGCTGACCGGACGGCTAACTCGGAACACGCGTCACAAGTTGATCAGATCTGTAGATTTATTTATTTATTTAGTTTTAATTTTAAAGATAAGGCAAATAAGGCAACATGTTAAATGAGGTCATCGACCGAGATTAACTTTGACATGACCTTGACAGATGACTCGATGACTTCTAACCCATTTTCTTCTTTAGTGGGCCAATCGTCATTCATTGTTGATTCATTTCAACTAGAATGTGGTTTTGTTCTACGAGAGGTACCAGTCGCTTACAAGACTTGGGGATCACTCAATGAAACTACTGACAACGTAATGGTCATTTGTCACGCCTTTACCGGTAGTGCTGACGTTGAGGACTGGTAATCCCTGCCCGTGTGTCCCTTAAAAGTATCTTAGCTTAACGTTATTCAAGGTGGGGCCCACTGATGGGACAAGGGAAAGTCTTCGACGCAAGCCGTTTCTTCATTGTTTGTATCAATGTGATGGGTTCTCCGTATGGAACCGTTTCCCCTGTCATGGTGAATCCGAGCACAGGGCAGCGCTATGGGCCGGAGTTTCCGGCTACAACGATCAGAGATGATGTCAGGTGAGCCACCAATTGGTTTATCCGAAGAGGTTTTGTAGATTATCCCGGGGTGCCAGATTGCACAAGCTTGTGCTAGATCATCTTGGTGTGTCCTCGGTTGCAGTAGCGATCGGCGGCTCTATGGGTGGCATGGCTGTGTTGGAATGGCCTTTATGCACGCCGCAGGGTTACGTTCGACAAATCATCCCGATCGCCACATCTGCGCGGCACTCTGCGTGGTGCATCAGCTGGGGAGAAGCCCAGCGACAAAGCATCTACAGCGATCCAGAATATGCAGATGGCTACTATGTCACTCAGCCGGCTTCTGGACTTTCTGCTGCACGGATGACCGCATTGCTCACCTATCGCTCACGGGATTCCTTCGAGAGCCGATTCGGGCGCACGCCACAGCGCACGGCCCGGGATGCAGCAGCCGAAGTCGTCACGCCGCCGCATTCTCCGCGTTCGCCCCCAGCCGACGCCCTGGCTGTTCACAACGACGGCCTCCGGAGCGCACGTGTTTCACCCGTGACATCGACGTCCCCCACCCCCATTTTCTCGGCACAGTCGTACCTGCGCTACCAGGGAAGCAAGTTTGTCGCACGGTTCGATGCCAATTGTTACATCCATATCACCCGCAAGCTCGATACGCATGATGTTGCGCGTGGGCGTGGCCCACTAACTGACGTGCTCAAACGGCTCCCCACACGCTCTCTCGTCATCGGCATTGAGACGGATGGGCTCTTCACGCTCTCGGAGCAACGCGAGATCGCAACCGGGATCCCAGATGCGGAACTCGTTGTGATCCAGTCGCCCGATGGACATGATGGTTTTTTGCTCGAATTCGAGCAGATTAACAAACATATATTACGCTTCTTGAAGAGGGAGTTTCCGGGATATTATCGGGATGGATCGGATGATGCAACGACGGAAAGCTTCGTAATTCAAAAGACCAGCGTGTTTGGTGAGGCGGAAGTGGATCTGACGCGCTGGTAGCTGGTAGGCGAGCACCGTTGTCTGGGCTCAGTAAATATGGTTATTTTTTGGGGTTTGCGGCTCTTGACGTATGTAGATATTTGTCCCGTGTGGCTCATTTGAGAAGATGTCTGTTAATAACAGATGCGAACAAGAAGATGTGCTAACGAGATGCTAACAAGAAGTACGGTGCGGGAAGACTGATGACATAAATAGCATACAGAACAACAAATACATGGTGGTTTCCTAAAGTACTTGCCGTGCTCAACGGGCTACGGTGGGGAATAGTGCAGTGCGAATCACGATTATACATGTATTAAATTCACTGTCCGAGCTGTGCAACGCGCTTCCCATCATCCATTTCCTCGAAAAATTGGCCGAGTTCGCCCTTTTCGAACCCGATAGAGGTGCTCCACATACTGTCTTGATTTGGGACTTTAAATGCTGGGAGGCCAGAAGTCTGCTCGAAATTTATTACCGAGGTCGGTTGGGGACTTGGACCAGCGTGATGCCCATGGAGCTCCTGGTGCAAATGCGTTTTTGGATGTTGTGTAGGGGACATGATAAAGGAGGATAGATCTGACTTCGGTGTAGGGGGTGCAGAGAAACTAGTGCTTGGCATGACCGCCGTCGGGCCCTGAAGACGGGCCCGTTTACGAGGAGGATTATGTAGTGAGTTTCGGCCGGGAGCCCACAGAACGTGCGGTGATTGGGAATTGTCCAAGACAGGTGGTGGCAATACCTCACCAGGTGAAACAGATGACTCTGGTTGCCATCCAGGTTGCGGTGACATCACGGGCGTATATGGTTGCTGCGCTAGGAAGACCACCGCACGTGCGCGGGCTAATGCATTTGCTGTGCGTAAGGCTTGCGATTTCTCGTCATCCTGCACGGGTGGCTCCGCGTACGCGGGCTCCAGGGCTCGCAGGACGTTCAATGCTTTGTCAGCGAAGGGACGGCCCACGAAA
The DNA here is from genome assembly GCA_003315975.1 of Lactifluus echinatus. Taxonomy (NCBI): domain Eukaryota; kingdom Fungi; phylum Basidiomycota; class Agaricomycetes; order Russulales; family Russulaceae; genus Lactifluus; species Lactifluus echinatus. The sequence continues at coordinate 26,193 of QFEA01002777.1, forward strand.
CGAGTAAGATCAGCGGCGGCATGAGCCACGCTTGTGCGGAGGGGCTGAAAGTCCAGCCGGGTGGGGTTCTCTGCGATGAGGAGTGTGAGGAATACGGCAGCAGCGCAAACGTGCTGTGGAAGAGATGAAAGGTGGGCAACGATATTGGCGGCGTGTGGGCCAAGTGACGTCGGGTGGAGTTGGGTTCCGGTGGCTAGGAGGGCGCTCGCGGCGTCGACGGCCAAAGCCATGCTGGTTGCTGTTTCGGGTGTTTCGCCGCAAAGGGACCCAGCACCACCTGTGTGGGCGCGGTGCAATGCAAAACGAGCATGTAAGAATGCCAATCGGAGCGCAGCGCCCTGAACTCCGGCGCGTCTCGTAGCTGCTAGAGGCGCCGTAATGCTCTGAGCGAGCGCCACGTCATCCATTACGATGTCGGCCGGTAAAGCTTCCAGCCAATCTTGTAATAGTCGATTATGTTCCAGGATAGTTCCATAGAGCACGGGACGCATAAAGGTGGCGTCCATGAGTTCTCCCATAAGATACGCTAGCCTGAACAATAGTATGTGGACCGTGTATACCGGTGAGGACTTCTCATCCACGGTGTTATATGCTACAGGTAATTGGGTGTCAAAGTGGCGTGATGATATAGCGTAGGGGCGGCCAAACATGAAGGCATGCCATCTATTCATCAAGTCAAGCCAATGAATAGGGCGATAATGAAGGAGGGGCCTACCGATCGATGAATATGATGTTCCACCAGGCCATGCGACGGCGTTCTGCGGTACTGTTCGGGAGACCCCAAGAGCCGGGGTCTCTGTGCAGGCCTATCGCAGTTCCAATGGCAACAAGCTCAGCTCGCAGAAGCCAGAGCTCTTCGGAGTCGACAGTGACGAGAGTGAGATAATAAGCACGGGCGAGAAGCAGCTCTATGCGATCAAGATCTCTGCCCGGAGTTGAGGGCCCATGGCGTTCCATGAGCATGAGGGAAATATTGTAGCAGCGCGTACTGAGCTCGGGGCGCACTGGCGGATGGCCTGGAGATACGCTATGCCCATCAGGTAAGTGCAATACGGCCGTTGCAAGCAAAACACAAGCGGTGGCGAGGGTGACACGACAGGGCCAAATTCCTGACTTGTAATTCGACCAACGCCTCATAAAGGCTACTGCATCGACCGGGCGATGCAGCCACGTACAGTATTCAAAGTAATGGTCGAGCAAGGAGTCAATAACTGCAAGTGGGGGCATCAACCGGACGAGGTCGTGGTCCTGCTCGTAGCTAGCTAATAACGCTTTCGGACTCCGATGACTTGCAGACGGTGAATCTTCTTGCTGATCGGGGAGGGGCTACATGTCGGGGGCCAGACGTAGATGAGCCGATGTATTTACTACCGCAAGCGAAGGTAAAACTCACCCGCATTCCAAGATAGGATATCCAGCCTGTCGGGCCGACTCCCGGATTTAGCTGTGTGGGCCACGAGGACAAAGGAGCATTCAGATGAGCCAGGAGGGACCTCTGAGGCTGTGCCCGCGTCTCGTTCAGTGGCACATCAGGTGGTGGTCTCGGTGCACGCTGCATCGTAGTCAAGTGGGACTCGAGCAGCGAAAGGGACTGGCGGATTTTCCTGAACTCAGTGGTGGCATTGACAGTGCTCGTAGTCGACGGCTCGATTCTATAGAAACAAAGCGAATATGAGGGATGTGCCACAGTTTCTGTATAAGAGTTAGGGGGACGTACGATGCCACCGGAGACCCTCTAGGACTAGTGGATGAGTCTTTATCCTCAGCAGAATAGCAAAGCGACGCATGGCCTATCATCATCAAGTCAGATCGCAATGCCATAAAAGGAGAGGGAATACTCGCCTCGGAGCACGCAGGACGAGCAAGGCCTATTGCTGCAATGAAAGAAATGAGCTGGAGATAGGGGATGACAAAGGGGGGCCGTACCGGTCACATTTGAGCTTGCTATTTCGACATGGCTCGCAGTTGAGGATTTTGCGGGACCGCTTAGTCAAAGGAGCCTGGTCTTGAGGCGCAATGGAGGTTTCTCCTGGCTCGAGCATACCATAACAACGGGCTTGAAAGGGTGGAGTGAGTGACGTTAAATATTGGGAGAGGGAGACATACAGAATTTTGAGCGCCCAAGAGGGAGATCGAGGAGGGAGATAAGTGGGGATCTTGTTGGGTAAAGCAAGGGATGAGACATGAACCTTGAATGATTCTCGGGAGAAGCACACACCTTGAGAGTTATAGGCAACCAGAAGAAATAAGAGAGAGAACACAGCTAGTGAAAGACGGCAGCAGGAGTCTTATCAGCCTATAACAGCACTCTCGGCAGGATACTGTGAAGTGTGGCAAAAATATAAATATATGAATGAGTCTGTAACTGTGCGATGTGTACCAAGTTTGTTCCCTTGATGTCCGCATGGCACCGGACACCGGATGTGCCTGATTAAGTGAATGTTCTTCGAGATCGAAGCTGAGATCTCGAGATCCGTAAGGGTATTTTTTTTTTTCCCTTTCTCTTTTTTCAAATCCCAATATACCAGAGGGTTGTTGCGAGCTTCGCTACATTTTATGAGCCCGACGCCGAAGATGGTTGGCTGCGGAAGCGATCACGTGGTGGCGTCGTTGTCCTTTTTTCAATTTTTTTTTCGTAAATATATTGGATTACATAATCGACGCCTTCTCCGCCACGTCTTTAATCGCGGCGCGATGCTCGGATCCCGTCAGACTCGTCAACTTACTTCCTGCCTTGCGTTTGCTCCACCATCATGGCGCGCTTCTCTGCCACCTCAACCCCGTCAGCATCACAGTCACGAACCAGAATGACAAAAAAGGGTTTTGGACTCGGTCCTGGCTCCATCGTGGATATTGCCGGTCGCAAGATGAAACTATCCCCCGTTATTGACACCTTATTTCAATGGATGACAGAACGCCATTCTGTTCACCAACGACGTCTCGCAGGGCAACCATGGCCGTGGACTGACGATCCTATTTTGCGCCAGCATGCCTTTACCAACGTTTTTCGTATCTACGATCGCGTTACTCAGTATATCATTTACAACGTCATCGGAAAGGGCGATCAAGACCTTCACGAAACGTGCTTCCGCGTGATCCTCTTTCGCTGTTTCAATCGTATTTCCACGTGGGAGCTATTATTGAACCACTTTGGCGAACTAACGTGGCACGGCTTCGACCTCACTGCGTATGAAGCTCTTCTCTATGAGGAGTACAGGCGAAACAATAAGCTTTATGGTTCCTCCTATATCCTGCCAGCCCCCGAACTTGGTGGGACCTCTCTGGACGGAACAGGGCTCAAGGCAAATTACGCGAATCATTTGCGTCTGCTCAAAGTAATGATGGAAAGCGACCTTCCCGGTCAGCTTGCCCAACTGTCTGAATTGAGCGATGCGTGGGAGCGGATCTCTTTGTATCCAAGTATGGGTGCATTTCTATCTTTCCAGTGCGTCTCCCCATCCTCCATTCTTAGTTTTTTTTCCCCCTGGTCTGACATGTCCAGGCTTCTCCTCGACCTCAATATGATCCCAAAGCTGCGCTACCCCGAAGACTGGGCGGTCTGCGGGCCAGGTGCCATGTCGTGCCTGGTCAAAATCTTTGGCCCTGAAGTGAAGGGCTTATATGGAGAAGCACTGGCATGGTTACATGAAACTCAAGACCTCCACTTCGCCCGCCTAGGCATTTCCCGGGAGCGTCGTCCGCGCATCGGGCCGACCCATGTGCTCTCGCTTGTCGATTTTGAGCATTCGCTCTGCGAGTGCGATGTCTACTCACGGAAAGCGCATCCTGAGATTACGGGTCGTCGCCGACACATTGCCAGCAGGCGCAACTTCTCAGCAAGCCGTCCTCCTCCTCCCTCCGCGGGTTTGCCAACCGGATGGCGCACTGTAGCTGAGGCTGTTCGCGAAAGGGCGCTGACGAAACGCACTGCTCCACCCCCTGTTGACCCCTCAGATCCGGATCCCGCATGGGCATTGTCGCACATCGTCAAGCAAGCTCCAAGTTCAAACGGGGAACTACTTTACCTTGTTCGTTATGAAGGCTATGGTCCAACGGATGACCTTTGGCTTCGCGAATGCGACCTGGTTGATGCTCCTGAGCTACTTGCCCAATGGCGAAATTTCCTGGAAAGTATTGACCGGAGCGTTGCCGCTTGCAAGAGAAGTTGATATTGTAGATGACCACATTGTAAGGTAGATTGCATTGCCATACCTAGAATGGGTACAAATGGGTTCAGAGCATTCATGATGTGATCTGAATGAACCTATTGTTTCGCAATGTGTCCCTTTGACGGTTTGAGCTAATACCACCTGCCTCTTTTTAATATACTATCTCTCTGTTTTCTTTAAACTCTCATATTACTATACATAAAAATTACTGCATTCTAACATCAACAATTCGTTTTACAGTTGACCCCCTCCTAAGGCATACACATATAAAGGCATATTATCTTATAGGGCATAGATTTTCAGAGTTATCAAGTTGGTTTGCAGGGAAATTGGGGGTCATATGGCATATGGCATATGGCATACCTACTGAGCTGTAGAAGGCATACAGTAGGCAACAAAACTGTTGCAATGTTTAGCAAAGTTTGAAAGGTTGGTCATTTCTGCAACATGAAAAATAGTGATAAATAACAGAAATTCAGGGTTGATAAAGATGCTTCTTAGCTTTAACATGAGCATATACTCATGTGATTTGATAGAGTGGTTCATAAGATATAAAATAAGTTTAGAGCTGATATCATTCCAATAGTTTTGTTGCCACTACTTTTAGTAATCATTGGCTTATACAGATGACAGTTCTGGTTCAAATCACTTGAAACTTTTTAAGGAGGTCATGCAACACCATTAAAGTTTAATCCATGCATAAATAGTGGCAAACACTGACATTTTTCCAATAATTATCATCTTGAAACCTCTCTCCTCTAAAATAGTTAACTACATCCTTCTTCTTCTTGATCTGGGCCATTCTGCTCACTCTATTCATTCCTAAACTAAGGCTAGCCTTAGTAAGGTCTATTATCTTTATCAACAACACCATTCACACCTGTAAATTTCATGAAAGGATGCCTTAAACTCCTCTAACCTTTATTTATGCTGTATTGCTGTTACATGCAAGTCCTATGTATATTGAGTGAAGCCTTATCTAGTGTTATGGTTTCCTTAACATTTCCACCCAACTCCTTTTCTTGATGCATGTGATCACAAGTCACATGCATTCATATCACCTGACCCATGATGCTTACTTACAGTGAGTTTCAAAACTGTTCTTATAAACCTAACCCTTGCCCCAAAACTGGTATATCTTATGAACAAATGATAATAGAGATGTGAGTAAGGTACCATTAGAAAGGTGTGATTCTAAGCTTTCTATGAGTATATAATACATGCCATAATTCTTATTCAGTCATGATATAATCAACTAAATATCTAAACCATCTATGAGAATAGTTTTGTAACCGCTACTTTTAAATGTAATCATTGGCTTATAAGGATGGCAGTTCTGCTTCAAATCACTTGAAACTTCTTAAGGAGGTCATGTGACACCATTAAAGTTCAATCCATGCATAAACAGTGGCAAACACTAACCTTTTTCTAACACTAATCATTATGAAACCCCTCTCTTCAAAAAAGGTTAACCACATCCTTCTTCTCCTTGATCTAGGCCATTCTGCTCACTCTATTCATTTCTAAACTAAGGCTGGCCTTAGTAAGGTCTATTATCTTTATCAACAACACCATTCACACCTGCAAATTTTATGAAAAGATGCCTTAAACTCCTCTCTAACCTCCATTTATACTGTATTGCTAGACTTCTTTTTTCCAGCCAGGCTGAGAATGCCCCTCAACTGGCTAGAAAACTTCAAGGAATCAAGGATAGGCCTATGCCCTCCTAAATAGTTCAACATGGCCTTATTCAACATGGCCTTAAAGAATTGGCATTAAAGGTTGTAGCCAAAGTTAAAAAGCTTGTTTGTCAGCTACATTACATTAGGGTAAGAATAGCATTTGTATAAACATATAAAGAATGGTCTGTGGAGGTCTAAAAGAGGGTTATTGGGTCTCAGAGGGTTATATGACTGAATAACCCTCTTTTAGACCTTTGTGGACCATTCTTTATGTGTTTGTACAAATGCTATTCTTACCCTAATTGTTACGGGGCTTCCCGAAGCCTGGGCAATAAAACAATGAGGCGTTACTCGTCCTAGAGTCGCCTTTGTCTGCGTCTGAACAGTCCCTCTCCAACCCTCCGTTTAGGGTGAGAGCCTGAGCTGAGTGCTCCTTGAGGTAAGTAGATAGAACACTTCCAAGTCCTACTTGGAAGGAGTAGAGCTTGCACACAAGATGAGAGCGAACAGGAGTGTATTCACCAAGTCTCAGAGGAGACTCAGCTTAAGGAAAGTACAACTAGTAGTGCCTCTACTTATACTAGGAAACCCTAGAATACGTCTACTAGTAGTGAGTCATATCTATCAGAGGCAGTGTCCTAGGACTATATGGAGTAGACCCTACGTAGCTAGTCCTTGTGAAGCAGCAATAAATGCGCTAGCACTGGCCATAAGCACCTCACCTGAGAGTAGGTGTTGTAGTCGCAAGTGTGTAGATGAGACTGTGTGTATTGCCTGTCTACATAGAGGGTATTTATACTCTGGAACTCGTAATATGTACATAACATGATAAAGAGTGAGTAGAGGCGTCCACAATATCGCGTTTACAGTGACGCATGATTGATATGACACATGATAGCGTCTGTACCCTAGATTGAACACTACGTATACTAAATACGGATTACTGATAAGCTTAAGGCTTCTATTGTGTCCGACACTTCCTGTCTTCCTAACTTCCTGATGGCTGTTAGGGGTTCACTAGCCGATCAATACACCGGCTGATGTCCAGTCACGTGGACTGGACTGGTCGATCACTTCCATTCTGACACTCCCCCTTACTTAGAGCATGGTAGTGCTCGTTAGCAATCGCGCACTACTTGGACGAGTAAAACTCAAGTCCTAGTTGTTCGCAGAACTTCTGGAACTTCACGCGACCCAGGTTTTTAGTGAATAAGTCAGCAGGGTTTTGAGCTCCTTCCACAAAGAATAGCTCAACTTGCTTGGACGCAATCACATCACGAATGAAATGATAACGCAAG
>QFEA01002789.1:5470-46173 GCA_003315975.1 Lactifluus echinatus
CGAATCCAAATCCCCTTTGAACCCTCTTCATCTCCCTCTCATCTCCTTCAAGTTAGCACTTGGGATTTGACTTGTGATCCAGCCTTTAGGCCTGAATCATTAGCAAGGCAGACGCCCACACTTCTAGAGTGCTCTTTAGACCCCGAAAGAAGACTTAAGTCGCCTCTTAGCTTTGCTTAGCTAAGAAGCTCCACGTGACTAGTGCTTAGTCAGCAGGTCAAGAACATGTGACAGTCGGTCACGCGTTACCCAGACCACCAAGTTCCCACAGTCAGGTGACCAGTTGTCACTTGTAAGAAGAACTCAGAAGGCACTTCACCAACTGGCCCCTTTGGAGCCATAACAGTTTCCCTAACATTTCCACCCAACTCGTGCTATGATGCTTATGTTTGGCTTTGTGTGGTTGGGTGTCACGTTTTCTTTCATTGCTCGGACTGTATGGGTCGCATCCGGGCCCTTATCGCTTTGACACATACCGATGGACGCTTACATTGTGCTCTTGACCCCTGGCTGACCCCTAGTTGCTTACTGTACGATAAGGTGACTCTGGATCGATGACTGTACACATATGCCCCTGATTCTCCTTTTGGTCTACCATTTGCGCTCTGACACAATCCTTATGACTGTACACTCCCCTGTACGTTTATGGACTGTCCTTGCTTCGTCTCAGTGGCCTTTTGACTCGCTCTCAGTGTATATAAGACCCTGTAACTTGTAGGACAGACTCTAGGTCTGTTCTCTTTGTACCAATAACAAGTCAACGTCCCCCCCTCTCTACTTGTACATCCTCAGCTCCTTAGGCTCATTGCCTAACATCGCTTGAGACAGACTAACGTCGACCTGAGGCTGTGAACACTCCAGCCAGTAGCAAGGTTCGACTTAGACACACCTAGGACTTGAGTGTGACATTGGGAAAACCTTATGTTTTCCCATTGTTCTCTGGATCAAGACGTGTTACAGCAAGTGTGACCATTGTTCACACTTGCTATTGTTCCTGTGACCCATTGTTTTGGTCACGTCACTTACCATTCTTGGGAAGACCTTATTGTCTTCCCATTGTTCTCCTGTTTGAGACGTGTGACCATTGTTCACACTCTCTATTGTTTTTGTGACCCATTGTTCTGGTCACACTCCTTATTGTTCCGTTACTCTATTGTTCTGGCAGTCTATTGTACACAGCCTTAGAGTAAAATGTATTTAAGCCCTCAGCTTTGGACCCTAAGTCCCTAGCTTCGGCTTAAGCTTCCTTGAATCCAAGTCCCCTTCCCTCTCTATCTCTGCCCCTTCAAGATAGTCTTGGGAACTCTTCTTGTCTATAAGTCTAGGACTTATAGCCACACACAAGGAGAAACTCTCACACTACTAGAGTGCTCTCTAGTATCCTATCAAGCTTAACTCCGTCCAGCTCTTGACAAGGCTTAGAACATGTGATACTCAGGTCACGTGTATAAAGCAGAACTTGTCAAAACAACTTCGAGGCACTCCGCCTACTGGTCCTTTGGAACCATAATAAGATTGGAGACTCCCGCTGGAGCAGACCACCTATAGTGTATTCATACATTTTAGGACCCGCTAAAGCGGAAACTCATGTATATAAAGCCTCAGCTTTGGACCCTAAGTCCCTAGCTTCGGCTTAAGCTTCACGAATCCAAATCCCCTTTGAACCCTCTTCATCTCCCTCTCATCTCCTTCAAGTTAGCACTTGGGATTTGACTTGTGATCCAGCCTTTAGGCCTGAATCATTAGCAAGGCAGACGCCCACACTTCTAGAGTGCTCTCTAGACCCCGAAAGAAGACTTAAGTCACCTCTTAGCTTTGCTTAGCTAAGAAGCTCCACGTGACTAGTGCTTAGTCAGCAGGTCAAGAACACGTGACAATTGGTCACGCGTTACCCGGACCATCAAGTTCCCACAGTCAGGTGACTAGTTGTCACTTGTAAGAAGAACTCAGAAGGCACTTCGCCAACTGGCCCCTTTGGAGCCATAACATATTGCCTGATTACCTGTTTGCTAAGGCGACCTCCACAAGGGAACTAGAAGACGAAATCTGGGCTGGACAGGACCAGGAAAAAGACAAACTCTCAGCGCATGCTAGAAGTTATCCTATGGACTCTGTTGGAGGACAATGGTACTTCAAAGGGAAACCAGTTGTGCCAGATAAACTCCCATTAAAACAAGAAATTGTCAAGCTCTACCACAACCACCCTGCAGCAGGGCACCCAGGGATCTTGAACACCCTGAAAGCAATCACAAGGGACTATTGGTGGCCAGGAATTCATGAATTCATAAAATGATATGTCAAAGGATGCGCCATTTGTCAGAGCAACAAGCCTAACACCACCAAAGCGAAGGTTCCCCTTCAACCCATTCCAGTTCAAGAAGGAGCTACTCCCTTCCAGACATTGTCTATGGACCTAATCACGGACCTCCCACCCTCAAAAGGGTTCGACTCAATCCTCACCTTCGTAGATCACAATTGTTCTAAGGCCGCAATCTTCTTGCCCTGTAAAAAGTCGATCACTAGTGAAGGAGTGGCAGAACTCTATGCCCAAAGGGTATTCCCATTCTATGGAATCCCCAAAAAGGTCATCTCCGATAGAGACCCTCGTTTCACTTCCAAATTTGCTAGGGCGCTGTGTGAACACTTAGGGATCAAACAAGTGATGAGTACCGCTTTCCACCCCCAAACTGATGGACAATCAGAACGCACCAATCAAAGGGTGGAGCTCTACCTCTGGATCTATGGGAATGACAAACAAAACGATTGGGCGCAACACCTATCAATGGCGCAATTTGTTCACAACTCCTGGCCAAATGCGAGCACTAGTTTTACCCCTTTTGAACTAATTATGGGACACACCCCCTCAATTCACGGATCTAACAAGGGCTCGGCTGTTCCAGAAGTACAAAAACGAATGAGCTGGCTAGAAGGACTGCGAGCTAAAGCACAAGGAGCTATCAAATGGGCGCAACGCCTCTTGTTGCGCCGCTCTAGCAGGAAGAAGGGGCAACGCCACTATCATGCCTTTGAAACAGGGGACAAGGTCTGGTTAGAAGGAACAAACTTAAAAATCACACACCCAAGCGCCAAACTAGCCCCAAAACGATATGGTCCTTTCTTAGTGGAAGGAGCGATCTCCCCAGTCTCCTTCAAATTGAAACTCCCGGACCAATGGAAGATCCATCCGGTGTTCCATGCCTCCTTGTTATCTCCTTACAAGGAGACCGAAGAACACGGACAAAATTTCTCGGAACCTCTGCCGGAACTAATAGAAGGGGAAGAAGAGTACGAAGTGGAGAAGGTTCTGGGGTCAAGACGCTATGGGCGCAAGAAGGAGCTGCAATATCTCCTTCAATGGAAAGGATATTCCCAGGCCAATGATAGCTGGGAACCGGCCAACCAGATACACTCCTCTGACTTGATAAAGGAATTCCATAAGGCCAATCCCACAGCTATAAGAACCCTTGTGGTTGAGCCAGAAGACGCATCTCCATCTCTCACTTCCCTCATGAACCATGGTCAAGAAACCCTACTTCGCTCCCCTTCCCCCATCTATGATGAGGACCTCTGTTACGGGGCTTCCCCGAAGCCGGTGTAATAAAAGTGAAGGCGTTACTCGTCCTAGAGTCGCCTGGCCTAAGTCTGAACAGTCCCTCTCCAACCCTCCGTTTAGGGTGAGAGCGTGAGCTGAGTGCTCCTTGAGATAGTCTAGTAGAACGCTTCCAAGTCTTCACTTGGAAGGAATATGTCTTGCACACAAGATGAGAGCGAACAGTGTGTATTCACTAAGTCTCTAGAGGAGACTCAGCTTAAGGTGATACAGCTAGTAAGTAGTTCTATATATACTACTCTAACTGAGGCAGTGTCCTAGGGTTATATGGAGATACTATGTAGCCTTCCCTAATGGCTACTCATGAAACGCGATCACAATCAAGGAGACACTGATATACATGAAGTCCTACGTAGCATCAGTCAAATATCAGGGCTGTGTCCATCACTGATGCCATGCCATCAGTGGCACCGTATGCGCCCGTGACAACCTCACCATCATTGGATTGCCACTCCGTCCCGGGGAGGTTACTGAAGAGGAGGCCAGGGACATTGAGACCGATTGGCACGAAATTGCCCGGCTCCTTGGGGAAGAAGAAGCGCCAGCCGAGGAGGAGACCGTTGGGAGAGCTTCGACGCTCCCAAAGAATCATGGAGAAAGAGATAGCACGACAGGGGACCGATTTCCCCTTGGGTCTGCTTATTCATTCAACCTGGCAGCCTACCGGAGCCTCCAAGCCAAGCCTGAATGCGAGGAACCCATCACCTGGGATCAAGAGGGAGCCTTCTCCCAGTCCGACACTCCAATGGCCATCGACCCGGCCTTCTACACCCCGCCCAATCCCAGGGATGCTGCTGCCTCAGGACTGCTACAACTTCAACACAAGTATGTCGCTCCCCATAACCAATCTTCAGATCCCTGGGCAGGAATGCCCGTCGACTTCTATTCCTCTTCCCTGTGCACCGAACAACTGGCTCCCCTACCTCCCCAGAGCGCTGGACACTCCATGTTACGGTTCTGGTAACATGGCCTCCGGACTTTTTGGGTCATGTGACCTCAGGTCACATGGCCAACGATCACCTGACTTGTGCTATGATGCTTACTATATGTTTGGCTTCATTTGGTTGGGAAAACCTTATGTTTTCCCATTGTTCTCTGGATTGAGACGTGTTACAGCAAGTGTGACCATTGTTCACACTTGCTATTGTTCTTGTGACCCATTGTCCTGGTCATGTCACTTACTGTTCTTGGGAAGACCTTATTGTCTTCCCATTGTTCTCTTGTTTGAGGCGTGTGACCATTGTTCACACTCTCTATTGTTCGTGTGACCCATTGTTCTGGTCACGCTTCCTATTGTTCTGTTACTCTATTGTTCTGGCAGTCTATTGTACACAGCCTTAGAGTAAAATGTATTTAAGCCTTCAGCTTTGGACCCTAAGTCCCTAGCTTCGGCTTAAGCTTCTTGAATCCAAACCCCTTCATCTCCCTCTCACTTCCCTCAAGTTAGACTTGGGATTTGACTTCTGGTCCAGCCTTTAAAGCCTGAACCACTAGGAAGAAAGATCACCTCACATCTAGAGTGCTCTCTAGACCCCGCAGAAGAACGCTTAAGACACTCCTTAGCTTGCTCAGCTAAGAAGCTCCTCGTGACTAGAGCTTAGTCAACCAGTGGTTAGGACACGTGACAGCTGGTCACGTGACACTCTAAACCAAACCAAACACCTCCTTCCTTAACAAACCAAGGAAGGCCGTGACAAAGCTTACGTCCCGTGACACTTAGGTCACGTGCCTCAAGCATACTTGTCAACCCACCTACGAGGCACTTCGCCTACTGGTCCTTTGGAACCATAACACTCCACCTCCTCTGATTCCGGAAGGATGGGTGGAGGACCCTCCTCCCAGACTGGTTGTGATATCGCTGATCAATCCGGATGGAGGGAGGTTTCTGGGAGGGAGGACCGGACTTCTAACCGCTCCAGGAGGCCTTGGGCTAGACCTTATGGTGGAGTGCTTAGAGACTCACCTCCGAGGCGACCAGGGGCGTATCGTTTTCAAGGCACTGCCTGCAGGTGGTGCGGAGTGATCCGAAGGGGGCACGAGGAAGACTTGTGCAAGGACCGAGTGCAATGTATGTATTGCAAAAAGATGGGACACAAGGACGAAGAATGCTGGGCACCTCACAGTGGGTGCTCGAAGAATTACTGCAGGGTAAATGATGGACACCGCTTCTTCAACAAGGGGTTGAGGAAGGTCCATGGAGTGGGGGTTCAAAGCTATAAGATGGAGGTGGAGTTTGAAGACCTCTGGGACGACGTGGACCCCCATGACTCTTTTCCAGATGGGGAGTTCCGTCTGGACCATTGGGACTAACTTAGCGTGGTGGGACATGCCCCTAGAAGGGGGGTGATGTTACAGTTTCGCTACTTCGTCTCCAAGGACTGATTCAAGCATTCTCTGAACGCTTTACTTACTGGTTTGCTGGATCGGGTCGCTTCTTGACCGGTTTGTTAGCTTGATACTTCTCGGATCTTTTGTTACTGATTCGGATGTGAAAATGGCCGTTTTCATTTTCTTGGAAATTTCTACTGAAATTTCCCTTTACCTTTTCGTACTATACTGGGTTGAGACTGGGAAATAGTGTCTTAAGTACTCCCAAAAGGGACAACTTTTGTATATAAAAGAGCCAGCTGTGGACCCTAAGTCCCCAGCTTCAGCTTAAGCTTCATTTGAATCTCAACTTGCCTTCGCTCTCCTATCCTGACTAATAAGGAAGCCCTCCTTCCTTATTAGGTGTTCGATCTCATCTCTAAATAATCGAACTTGAACTCGACTTAGTAATAAAGTCTTTGACTTTATCCTGACTAAGTCTTGCGTCACTCCTCTAGAGAGCTCTCTAGAACCCGAACCCAGTCTACTTGCTTAGGGCAAGTCAACTTTGGACTTGTGTAGCAAGTCAGCCAAGTTACCAATCCTCAAAGTCACACTTCGCGCAACGGTCCTTGAGAACCGTAACAGCAGGAGTCCAGAGCTACAAAATGGAGGTGGACTTCGAAGATTTTTGGGACGATATGGACCCCCATGATGGCTTTCCAGATGGAGACTTCCATCTGGATCACTGGGACTAATTTAGCGTGGTGGGACACGCCCTTGGAAGGGGGGTGATGTTATGGTTTCGCTATTATGTGTTCATGGACTGATTCAAGCGTTCTCTGAACGCTTTACTTACTGCTTTGTTGAATCGGTTCGTCTCATGACTGGTTTGTTAGCTTGACAGTTCTCGGATCTTGTGTTTCTGATCTGGCTGTGAAAAAGATCGTTTTATTTTTTTCTTAGAAATTTCTACTGAAATTTCCCTTTACTTTTTTGTACTATACTGCCTTGAGACTAAGAAATAGTGTCTTTAGTACTCCCTAAAGGGACGACTCCTGTATATAAAAAGAGCCAGCTGTGGACCCTAAGTCCCTAGCTTTGGCTTAAGCTTCATTTGAATCTCAAACCGCTTTCGCTCTCCTGTCTTTTCTAATAAGGAAGCCCTCCTTCCTTATTAGGTGTTCAATCTCATCTCCCTCAAAGTCGAACTTGAACTTGACTTAGTAATAAAGTCTTCAACTTTATCTTGACTAAGTCTTGCGTCACTCCTCTAGAGAGCTCTCTAGAACCCGAACTCAGTCTACTAGCTTAGGGCTAGTCAACTTTGGACTTGTGAAACAAGTCAGCCAAGTTACTGATCCTCAAAGTCACACTTCGCGCAACGGTCCTTGAGAACCATAACATAAGGACTCCTTTCTGTACAGTAAAGCCCTAAGCTTGTTCTCTTCGAGAATCAAGGACCTCCTCCGAGTACTACCAAGGCTTTCCCTTCCCTCTTAACTCTTGTAACACTCTCTACACAATAAAAGCATTCTTTTATTGTTCTCTTGAAACTCTTTGAAACTCCCTTCAACAAAGTCCTTAAGTACTATAACTTAACGAAGCTTAATTGTTGCTATAAACAATTCGACCCAAGTTTGAACAAACGACACGTCAACCTTGAATGTGACAGTGAGCATGAGCACATGAGCACAGCACACACAATCTCATGCTCATGATGAAATCCAATGAAAGACGGTTATCAAAGGTGTTCCCGGACCGCAATTCCAGCATCGTTTGAAGAAAGGTCAACTCCAAAAATGGAAATTGTGAGTCACATGTCTCAAATAGAGGGCTAGCAATGTATTTTGCACTGCAAATTTTGGGGGAATTCAATTTTCTGTTTACGTGTTGTTTTTTCTAATAAAATGCAATCCATATGCCATATGCTGCAAATAGACTGAGAGTCATATATGTCACAGATGCACGTGATGAAAATTTGCACGTGAATAAAGCAAGGAAAATTGGCAAGTAAAAATAAACACTTCAACATTAGTGGTACTGGTACTACGAACTGTGGACCACTCAGCCCAGAAAATATGAACCTTCTTCAACATCAACATACTTGATGAAGAAAAGGCCACGAAGGCGATGACTGGTGGTCTCGATAGGATTACCCTTGTATCGCCACCTGGATTCACTTGATGCCAACTCTTGAAAGGTCAATTATGAGAAGTGTGCTCACACAGGTAACAGGAGCGGTGCAGACAGAAGGGAGAGTGTGCATACAGCATACTGTGGAGGGCTCAAAGCACATAGCTATGGATGAAAGACGGAAACGATTGTGGATGCCAGCAATGTCCCAATTGAGCCACTTTTTGAGGTTGAGGTGTGATAGCTCTTTTCTAACATACCCACTATATGCTGTCGTGACGTTCGACCCCCAGTTGCCTTCTCTTTGGGATGACCATCGTCACAACTCGTGTACTACATACAATAACATGAAGAAAAAAATGATAGTCCAATCATCATAGCAACAATCCTATTCAAAAGAAGACTGTGTATCATATCATGTCTAAAAGAGTCGAGAGGCAACCCTTAACACTTAAAGATAATTCTCGAGTCCAGAGGGCATGTGAACAAACCGTAACATAGACACAGACTAAAGCTTGCCTATTTTATTTGACCTTACAGTGCGTTGAAAATCATGTTTATTATGGGGGTACATATGTTTACGTGGCAATCTCAGCTCAAGGATAGATATTCGTATATGACAACATCTATGGCAATCCTAAAATCGAGTTGTAAGTTTCACAAAAAAGACAATCCAAACATGTGCCACACCTTAAGGTCAGTGCGTGTTGTGTTTCGGTGTCCGTCAGCACCAACGCTTCGATTGTGTGCACACCCGGTGCAAGAGCAAGGAATCCCATCCTCACAGACTGACATGTGGTTGGTCGCAGTGGCCTCATCATTTCTCGTCAATTTACCAATAAGAGCGGAGAAAACGACAACGCACCCCACACGGATACGGCCCTCCAGTGGCATAATCCCAGGTGCCAACGCCGCTCTGTCCCTTGTAGAGCTAAGAGACCCCACAGCATGCTCCTGACCTTGCCCATGGGCACGACCCTGCCGACTCCGCTTCCGCTCCAAGAAGGAAACCTCGAATCGACGTGTCCATGCGCTCTGATTAAATACGAAAACGTCGAGGGCAAACTCGTCTTGTGGCATGAGCCTCCGCCCACCTGCGCTTATGTCTTCGTGTAGCCCGACACTCACGATGATGCGTTCGTGCTCCGGCACAGCCGACTGAGATGGCATAAGGCCGAGTGGCGACGGAACGGCCGATGCTCGATGAATAGCGCCTCCGCGCGGGAGCTCGATCGTACCACCGGAAAAGCGCGCTGCACCCCAGGTTGCGAGCGGACCCTGGCTTCGAGGGCTCGCAGGCATAGGCGAGCCCCTCGGATATGCGGGGTAAGCTGGCGTAGCTGGTGGCGTGTTTCCCACAGTGCTGTCTATAAATGCCTCATCGGCTTCGCCTATTGGCAACATCTTGCTGAGAGGTGTTGGCGGAGGAACGCCGGGGCTAGGTGGGCGTGCATACGTAGTGTGCAGTGCACCTGATATGGTAGATGTCATGTGTGATGGAGTGTATGCGAGTTTCGAAAGTGGGCTAGAGCCCGGTGACGCGCCTCCGCTCGCGCCAAGTGCGCCCGTGGAGACACGGACGGGACGTGGGGACCGCGGACCGAGCCTCGAGGGTACAGAATATCGTTTGCTACCGACGACAGGATTTGATTGGACCTGCTGTTCAGCGAAGTACGTAGAAATGCGCGGAGTGGAGGCGGGGAACGGCGATGGTGGTTCTGGCAGCACTTCACTTGCTGTCTGACCTGTACCTGGGTGTCGTTGAGGGGCGAGATCCAGTATGCAATTCCAGCGCGAGATAAATGGTTGTGTTGGGAACAAAGGTTCCTCCATTTTCTCAACCCTCGACCCACTCACGTCTCCATCTACGGCCACACTGGAAAATGGTCTACCACACACAGTAATTGTAACAGGGCGTTGCAACTCTTCTTCTAGGGAGGCTGCGGGCACGCCCAAGAGCGTCTCTTTCTCAGACGCGGGAGCATTGAGTAGTTCGACTGCAAACAACAAATTGTACTGTTCGTGCACCCCCAAAGAGAGTGGAAATGTCTCCAGGATGGGCTTTGCACTCCACGGGAGAAGGCGCACGCGCGCGCCACCGCCACCGCCAACAGTGATATTGACAGCCTCGACTAAGAACCCCTCAGGCGCTTCACCCGGGTGCTCGAGCTCAACACAAAGCATGACCGTGTGCTCCGCGTGGCCCGCTGCGAGCGCATCGCCCAGGCCTGGATCGGAGTTGACGGAATCAAGCAAAATATAAGGGACAAAAACGGTACGCATGCGCACGCGGAATGCAGAGACAGCGGGAAGTGCTCGGCGGAACGATTTTCGGAGTGTGGCTCGAGTAGCGAGGGAGGGTGTTGAGACAGAGCTGGTAAAGGGAGTAGGGTCTGACGGAAGAGCAAATTCCAGTTTACGGGCCTTGGCGCCGATCCGCGTGCTAGGGAGGGAAAGGGGAGACTCTGTGCGCACGAAGGTCGGAGCTACACGCGATAAGTGCGCTGTGGAAAGGAGCGAGTATGGGGGTACCTGAAGATAGCCCCTGGAGGAGGTTGACCTCATCCAAACAGTGATAAAACTTGTCACGTTCGTGTGGATCATTGAGGGATTCCCGGGGCAGGGGCTGAGGAATCCCTCCTGCCGTCGCGAGCATGGCTGCGAGCACACTTCTTGCCGATGTCACGGGCACTGGCTTCTCCCGTACAGTGATTGATGTGGTGAGGCAGAGTAGCGGGTCACTGGAGGGTAGCCGCAAAAATGCTGCCGAAAGTCTGCACATGAGAGGAGGATAGACAAAAGCTTCCCCCCAACGCACCGATGTTGACGCAAATCCGGTAAACAGCAACCCACATGCTGGCTGCCTGGTCCCAGAGCAGTGCAAACGAGTCACTCTCCTCGGGAAGTCTTTCCTTGATAGAAACGGATTCCTCTCCCCACATCCCCGATGCAAGCGGGACACCCTCAGAAAGCACATATCGGCGGTCCTGTTCTGTTGTCATGGGTGTGGGATTCGGCGTATTCATCGGAAATATACGAGTAGGAACATAGAGATCATCCTTCCCCGTGCTTGGCTTTATCGAGGACATACGCCGTGGTGTACCCAGCAGAGGAGCCAAGGGGGCAGTGGCAATGGCAGGGGAAGGGGAGATGTAGGAAGCGTCGTATGACACTTGGGTATGAGCGAGGAAAGAAAGAATAGAGATAGGTGGGTGGGAAGGATCGACGGGTGCTTCATCCAGTTGGTCCAGTTGAAGAAGGAAGAAAAATACGAGGAACTCGTCTAGAATGTGTCAGTAAGGAGGAAGAAAGAAAGCCATTCTCGAACTACCGAAGAAGACTCGCTTGCGCTCGGTTCCCTCAGATCTTAATTTCTCTAACCACGGACTATGATCAGTAACTTGCGTTGGGAGCTTGAGGTTTACATTAGGAATGATAACGTCGAGTGTCGATGAGTTGACAATTCGTTCAAAAGATGTCATCCTCCGACCAGTGATTTACAGATGCGAACGACGTGCGGACAAAATGACAAACCAGCATGATTACGTCATCCCAGTCTCGAGCCTCTGCTCGCGCCGAGACCTAACTTTGTCGTTTTGACGACGCCCACCAAGGGAGCCTCCAGCCCTCCTCCAACGCCAATCCTTCCACCCTCCTCCCATCCCATAGCTGATAACATGCGGAACCCCCGGTTAGACCCATCCAGCTTCGGTGCAGCCTTGATACAAAAAGAGAATCATTAGTTCAAGTACAAGACTGCCTTGGAGGCTGGGGACCCTTGGAGGAATCATACCTCGCCCACGACCTCGCCAT
The DNA here is from genome assembly GCA_003315975.1 of Lactifluus echinatus. Lineage (NCBI taxonomy): Eukaryota > Fungi > Basidiomycota > Agaricomycetes > Russulales > Russulaceae > Lactifluus > Lactifluus echinatus. The sequence continues at coordinate 17,337 of QFEA01002789.1, forward strand.
CGAGCGGTCGTCTCTTACTAGTCCATCCCTTAGCTTTCCTACTTCCGTGTGGTACATAAGAAGAGGATGGCAACTCCCCCAGGAGGAATGAAATCTTTCTTTCATCCACCTCCACGCCACTAAGCGTCGTCTTCATTAGGGTAGTGAAACGCTCAGCGCCGTTTCCATAACTCTTGCTTTTGAGTTTAAACGCATGTGCTAGCCCGTGCACCGATTTGCGCATTTTTTGGCCCATTGGCGGGAGGGAGAGCGTATCAAACCCACCAAGGTCTGCCACAAAGCGCCTCATCTGCTCAACGACCGTCGCTAGACTCACGGGTCCAATGGAACCAGCCACCAGGCCAATTTTGCGTGCTTTTTTTCTTCCCTTCTTGGACATGGGCAGATCCGCGGTAGTTGCGATTCGCTCCAGCTCGCGCTCGGCTTTCTTTGCGCGGTCGCGTTCCCATGCATGACGTAATTCTTCAGGTATGTGTTTATCCTTTTTGCGCCCTGAACAAACGTAGAAGCGCAAGGACAGTGACGGAGCATATATACACGTACTTGTAGGATTGTTGACAGAGTCAATGTCAATTTCAAAGTTACCGCCCTGAATCGCTTGAAATATACGCGTTCTCTGCCTACGATCTTGCGCATGGAGAATCTCCTCGTTTTCATCGAGGATATCCTATGGAGCATGCATCAGTCGTGCAGAAAACATATGGGGCCACGCACTTGTATTTTAGCGATTATTCCCTCTTCATATATGTCATGGTCCGAGGAGTCGTCGTCCAAGTCTTGGTCCAGTTCCTCTTGCAACACATCCTTTATCGGTCGTCCTTCCGTCCGCTTTCGGACCTTTTTAAGACGTGCTTGGAATGATCTTTTCGGTGTGTCTTCCTCGTCCGAGGTGCTTTCATTTTCCTCCTCGACCAGGGGGTTTGCTAGGGAGCTCCCACCATCTTCGGCGCGTCCCAGTATATCCCGTACATCATCTGCCAACTCCAACTCCGTGTCGCCATCGTCTTCGCTGCCATCGCTCTCGCCCCTGCTCTCTCCTTCGCTCTCCTCGACGTCCTCCGCACGGATCCTCGCCTCATCCTCTAAATCCCCCCCGCTAACGTGCGACTGTCCCGTGGCGCTCATGCTCTTGACAAATGCTGTCATAGCTCCGAAGTCAATGTCTGGGTCCACGAGCATACCGGCCTCCTGTTCGCTCTCCTCGGACGTTGAGCTGCCCCAATTAACATCTGAATCACCACGACGCTCGTCTCGCCATGGGTCCAACTCCCGTAGAGTAGCTTCGGCCCTGATAGCACCGAATGAACCAAAGATGGTGTGTTGCGTCGCGCGCCGCCTGATGGTGCCACTGGGCCATCGCGCTGGAAGTGTTGGCCTGGGGTCACTAGGGGGCAGTGGGAATGGCCCTTCTTTGGAAGTCAATGGAGACACGAATCCAGGTACAGGTGGTGATGGCAACGGCAACGGGCAAACTGGAAAGGCTTGAGGAGCTGGCTGTGGCGAGGAAGCTGTGGTGTGCGCAATGCTTTGTGAGTTCGAACAGACCAATGTGGCAACAGCTCCATTCTCCGTAGGAGGAATGACTGGCGCAGCCGCAAAAGAGGGTTGGACCGAGCCGGAGATGAGTCTGCCATTTCGGGGATGGGGCGCGTCGTATACGATGATTTCATCATCGTCATCGTCATCACCATCATCTATGCCCTCGCCTAGTGTGTGACCGTCAGAGTGCTTGATTGCGATTTGACGGGTAAATGATGCCGAGTCATGCACCGACGACGATTCTGGGTTGATAGAGCCTCCCAGAAATCCGTCGTCAATCATCGTTGTTGCGGTCTGGTCTTCTGCCTTTTCGACTTTCGTGGATGTGGCGTTCCTCGACGAGGTAGCCATATCCTCAACTTCATCCATAATCCTTCCTAAATCTGCAAACTCGATCTCCGGAAGCTCTTCCAAATCAGACGGAGCCTCCGACAGATTGGGGCCTGTATCGCCTCCGTGGAAGATTCGATAAAGCCGTTCTGCGGTTGGACAATGGCTGGCCTCTTGTACACCTGAGGACGAATGTAAGAATCAACACCATGTAGTGGGGTGACAGGTGCGCCGACCTGCTTCTTCAGCCACAGGTTTAAATATGTCCTCCTCTTTGATAAATAATGTGGGGTTGTGCTTGGACCGAACGAACGTAACAGACTTGAGGAGAGGCCGATCTTCATAGAGGAGTTGGGAAAGCGAGGTATTATTGCCATGACGAAGTTTCGATTCTAAATCGTGCTTTCGGGGGCGGTCTTTGGGTACTAATGGATTGGTTTGTCCATTCCACCGACTGGACCCACGTTGAATGCCGCTTCCGGGGAAAGGGCTGTGTACAGGAGTTGGATACTCGAAGTGGTGGTTTAAATTTGTTGCTTTTCCTCCCGGGCCATTGGGAGTATGATGTGCGCTTCGCTCGTCTACGCCGATCGTAAAGCTTGAAAGATTGGCCAGAAAGAAGGGACGTACAGAAAGGACTGAAGAGATCATCATCTATCTCACGTGCTGCCGTATAACCAAGTCCACGTCCTTTATCTCCCCCACGACCTCGACCTCCACGCTGACCGCCGCGTCCAAAGCCTCTACCTCGGGAGCCGCGGCCTCGGCCTCGACCCTGTTTTTTTCTGCCTGCCATAATATCTTGCTTTTGGTCAAGGACAATGATGCGTGAGCGGCTGTGGCCCGGTCGATGGAAGCCTGACAGCCTGACCTGAAGCCTGTTGGTGAGAGTAATTAAGTCTCCCACCGGGCCGTCTGGACCGGCGACTGCGGCAGGCGGCGGCAGGCGCCTGTATCTTATCTCTTGCGCTGCGCAACCGCAGCACGTACTACAGAGCTTCTTTGTGTGAATGATGACTTCTTTGTGATTCAAATTGACTATCGAGGGGACAACTCTACGTATACCCTTGACTGGTCACGGCCATTCTAGCCAGTCTGCGAACCAAGCAGGCAAACCGAACATCCCAACAGAACACTGCTGCACGACACGACTACGGCGTAGCAGGGTCAAAGCCCAAGACATTACGCTACTCGATAAGACATCTCCTAGGTTCTACCTTGTTAATTGTCAAAGTCGATTAGCAGCGCATCCCACCCCTTGTTTGCATTGACCCCGATACTGACCAACAGTACATTGGAGCTGAACCGGTCTGGCGTGGCACAATATCCACAAGTGGGAGTCCATGGCAATCCACATGGCTGACCGTACTTCTCACGGGATTTGACGAGGACAGTCCCAACCAGGTTTGTCAGCGAAATAATGAACATGCAGAGTGACTGTTTCCGTGCCAGTGAGCAAGACGCAGTGGAGAGTAAAGGGTGATATAATATGGTGACCACAAGGACAGCAATAACACGTCGTACTGGAAAGAAGTGTTCACAATAGAGTAGCACAACAGTTCATGTCCACGATTGAATTTACGATATGATTGCCATAGCAAGGAACAACTTGACGTTGGCGCCATGTTGCTTTGTAACTTGGCTTGCGTACTGTACTGTCCGTCACCCAGTCGTCGGAGTTTAAAATCGAGTGTTGCATGTCCATGCATGCATCCTCAGCGCTGTACTTCCATGAACACGCCAGAACAAATTCTTCACGACCGCGTCAACCTTGTCCGTTTCGTGCGACGCCTCGACAAATCAGTCAATGAATCCGATTGGGGTTCTGAACGCTGTACAACACTCTGGCTTAAATCGCAGGGATTATTGCAGGTCAGCTCATTCCTATATATATATATTTATGCATGATTCTGATATTTAGTCGTCCTCTGCCCAGCAATTGAAGCATGCAAGGAAATTACTAAGTAGCGTGGAACTTTACAATGAGACTCAGCCTTCAGTGTAGGCTCCTACTTGTTCTCGAGTTAATTTTGACATAAAGTGTCTATGATAGAAAGCTCGGGCGACGTCTTAAGGATATCCGTGGCCTATTAGACACGCTGGACGCGACCATGCTATCAGTAAATGAGGTACCGTTACAATACATCCCTCTCATACACTCTAAGCTTACGTGTAAGTGACCCGCCTAGAGGGCTATCCCCGGCTCCACGCGCCCAGAGCCCTTCCTTCGTACTGTGCCGCTCCCTGCACCATCGGCTCAAAAGGCCGCTTCGTCAGCGATCCAGCGCCTAGCGCCCCCGTTGAACGTCACTTCGGGTTCTCTCACGGAAGTGGAGCCGTCCGCTGCGGATACTGAGCTTCTCCATTCCACCCGAGAAGAGAGTTCACTTCTTCCCTTGGAGTCATCCCTCGACTCGGGGACGGCGTCGGCGGCCCTTTTTCCTCCCAGAACTCCTGCACCTCCGGCATCATCTGCGGATGACGCCGCACCCACCCAAGCACTTCTACAGCATCGCACGGCCCTGCAAGAAGAGCTCTCATCGCAGCTGGCGCAAATGGCAGGTCAGCTCCGGCGTAATGCGGAGCATTTCTCGACCGCGCTTTCTGCGGACCAGGCAGTGCTGCGCACCGCGGAGGAAAAGATCGGCGCGAATTTCGATGTGATGAAGCAAGAACGTGTGCGGCTGCGCGATCACCGCGGCAAGAGTCTGGGGACGACATGTCTGACGTTGACCAGTGTTCTCGTCGTTGCAATCTCGTTCGTTATCATGCTTTTTATTCTTCGGTTAACATGAACCATTATCACCTATTGTTATTCACGATCTGCGATGCGATGCGAATGAATTGTTATAATTATAACATAGCACTGACTCGAGTGCGACTCGAGTGCAGTGCACGTGTGTTGCTGATGAGTCAGAGTTCACCTCTTGGGTGTTGATTATATAAGCATTATGTGGTGTGGCGACGACCGATTGACCGACGAATACCCCCTTTGCCCTTCTGCCTTTCCTCTCTCAAACCGCCGCCGCTCTTCTCTTATCTCCCGCATATAACACACAATACCAATAACAATATGATACTTTTTGGGAGAGGATCTCTCCTCCTTGTGGGCATTAGCCTTGGTATGTTCCCAAAATCAGGTCCTAGCGGTTGTGCGATCCCTCTTACTGATGAGTACACATGGTAGCTACTGCCAACCCTCTGAACGTCATGATATCTACCACGGAAGTTTCCGCTCTTCGCCTGGGCCATCCTGCTGCGCATGCTGTCCCAGCTCTTGGTACAGATCCCAAGCCAACCAAGATGCGCCATCTCTGTAAGAACATGCAGAACGCCGTGCAGACTACAGCCTCCCGCCTCCTCGCTATCATTGGGATCAGTGGTCCCTCTCTGTCTGTCACTAGTCCCGTAGCGGAAGGCGGCGTCACTCGGGTCCACATCACCCATCATCGGCTTGCCCCGGTGCCCATCATGAACCCTTCTTTCGTGATCAAACCTGAAGATTTTCACCAAATGTATGCCCCCACGATGCACCCCAACATTCATGGGGACAGCCATCTTCGCGGCCCCTTTTTGCATCGTGTTCACCGGGCATTGATGTCGCTAGGACTTTGGGAGGGACGGGTCGTTGCTTTTGTCTTGGGTGCGTCTCTTCCTGCGTGCGAAAAATGATGACTAACAGATACGACGCTTGTTGATGATAGGATGCGGGATAGGCGTACTTCTGCGCATGCTCTGGGTCTTGGGCGTGTTGTTTGTGAGAGCGTTTCGTGGCACCCCTGGGCCAGAGGAGGAGATGATCTTCGTGTTCAGTGAGGATGTGGCTCCGCCCTACAGAGAGGATGAGGATGACAAGAAAGCTGCCGTTGATGTTGAGAAGAAGTGAGCCGAAGTGGGACGTACACTAATATCTGTACATCCCGACGTTCTTATTTTCTTTACCCACCGATTGTGTCGGATGATCGCTTTGTCGTATGCGTATGTTGAGCAGTATTATTTTTTTTAAGATATCTGTGACACGTGAATGTGAAAGAAACGAACGAAAACGAGTGAACGAATGACACGTGATCAGCGGATTTGCTGTTTTCGTTTTCCGTTTTCTTTTCAAGCAAAAAGTAGCCCCGACCCCGGACGTCAGGAGTCCGATTCGGCGGGCGACCTGCAACTTCACTGACTTGTCAACACCATTCCGTGCAGCCCACTTTCTGTTGTTAACCTGTCGGACAACCCAGTCCTCAAGATCCCTCACATTGGAGTACGTGAACACACCGCAGTAACGTGGCAGCAGCTCATGGATGCACAGCTCACCTGCTGGAGGCATTCCCAGATTGGCATAGCGGAAATAAAAGAAACCCTAACCGTGGACTCACCCACCGTCTCAAGTGATCAACTTGTCCTGTTGCAAACTCCAATCTCCCATCGACATCGCGCGTGGCCTACTGTTATCACCGTTTTCTGTTGCCCTATCTGTTAGTAAAATCACACCGACGCTCAATAGCCCTCTTTCTCTCGTTGCCCTAGTTTTAGCTACGGATCGTTATCAGCAGGGATGCAACATTCGCAACAGGCCCACTTCTTCCCGAATTCCTCACTTCCTCCAGGCCTAAGAGACCTCGAAGTACTTGAGCGCCTCAAAGATGCGATTAAAAATAATCAACACGAGGTTTTCCGCGCGATACCACAGCCCGCCGCGCTAGCTCGTCTATACAAAGGCCCCCTCCCATTCCGGGTTCCCCCGCATCCAGAACAGATACCGGAGAGCCCGACTGAGAATGCCAAGACCACATCTTCTACCAGTCAGAGAGCCCCGAGTCCGTTGATCAGTGGTCAAGGTCCTACCGTGTCTTCAAGGCCCAGCATCTCTGGTAGTACAGTGTGTGATACCCCTGCTTCTGCGGCATCTCCCTTCATTGATCGTCCTCTACTATGCAGGGCACTTCCTCTCCAGCTGGCCCTCAGGATCATGTCCGACGCCAGCCGCATCCTGAGGACCCTCTCCCCCCAGCTGCCTCTCAGGTCAGGTCTGTTTCTACTGACGATGCTATGGATGGCAACAGTGGCAGTGTTGCTGGCAACTTTGGAACAAACCTTCCTACTTCGCGGCCCGGCCCAGATCCCAGTTTTTCTCTGCGCGAAATTTCGCAACGTGCTGGTGCTAGGGATGCGCAACAAATGCAACAACAGCTGCTTTCTTCTCCGGACAGACGTCGTCACGGTCCCGAAAGCGAGCATAATACCCGTCACACGCCCTTTATTCCAGAGAGGCCGTTTCGCGAGGTGCGACAGTATGATCGCGAGCGGAATTGGAATAAGGAGTCTGAGACTGAACGGACCTATGATCGAGACCGCGAAAGGCAGCGAGACCGACAGTGGAGCTTGAGTGATCATCGACGCTTCGATTTTGACAGACGATCTTTTGACAATGACCGCCGCCCTCCTGACGATCGTCGACCTCCAAGCTACGATAAGCGTTCGTTACCGAACGATGATAGACGCACTCCTCAGGTCGTAGACAAACGTCCGCCTAGTTTGGTAGACCGACGCTTACTTGATGATCGCCGCATTCCTGACTATGAATCCCGCCTGATGTCAGAAGAGAATAGGTCTAGGAATGCTCCATCTCAAGATCTACCTCAGGAATCTCATCTGGGAAATGAGAGGCGTCCTGCTGCATCTCATCCTGTGAAGAATCATGTGTCTACCCCTCTAACGTTTGCCTCTGTCCCTTCTCATGGCGTTGCTGTTTCGACCGCCGTTACTCCTGTGGGTCCTGCTACAGACCGTGTTGTGACTGGTGACCACCAAGCTACGGATACTTTTTCCGCATCCATGACTGCTGATAGTCAACACGTATCGACATCAAATTTTGGAGCAACTCCTGAAGGCAGTTCAAACCTTGTGTCTTCGTTACACGAACCTGTCTCCGTTGCACACCCCCAGCTAGTCCCACGAGAAGAATCAACACGACCTGGTCCATTTCTAGGAGACCGACTTTCAAAACCTCCAACAAACTCTAGTCTCTCTTCTGCTTCTTTACCGGTCCCGGTTACGAGTCAATCACTAAATGATTTGCCCCATGCCCGTATCTCTGAGCCTCTACAGCTTGATGACACGCGCTCGGTGCTCAATAGTGATCGGGAGCCTTACTCGCTTCCTCCTCCAGACGATCGGACGCGTCCTGTGTCTGCCTACTCTCGTGCATCATCTGTCAGCCGCGATGACCTGAGAGTTCATCCTCAACACCCTCCATCCCTGCCTCCTGCTTCAGCCACCTCAGTGGTGTCCTCTGCACAGCCGTCGCTGCCTCTCCATACTCGTGAATCCTCGCGTGAGCGACCGCACAGTTTCCGACCCTATTTCCGCTCTGAATTTAATCGCCCTTCGGAGGATGATCGTCGCTTAGACGTCCATTCGTTGCCGCCCAGTGACGGCATCCGACGCTATGATGAACGTGGACGCTGGTCTCCTCCGCACTACGGAGATAGACGTGGCTATCGTGAATACCATGACCGTGATCGAGGCTATTGGGACAGCAAAGACCGTACTCGTGACCGTGCGCCGCTTGCATCACAGCTTCCGTCTTCCCACTGGGATCGTGACCGTGCGCGGTATCCTGAACCTTTGTATCCCAACCCAGATAACAAGCGATTTGCTGACCGCGACCAAGGAAACCGTGACAGATGGTATCCGACATCATACGACGAGCCGAGACGGCTGTTCGACCCATTTTCGTCCCGCGGGCGCCCGCGCAGCCCCGGCTCCCCAAACCACGACCTCACCGAGCTGCGACCGCCACCGCCAAAAAGGGCACGTGACGAAGCCTACCTCAGCGCAACCGGGGAAACCTACTATCCTCGTCCTCATCCTCCGTCCCCGCCTCCGAGTTCGCTGAATAAGGACTCACTGGTGCCACCACCGCCCTCTGGGCCGACGCCAGTGCCTATACCAATTCCGCGCCCCGCGTCGCCGCCGCCGCCGTTGCGGTATAACCATAATCGCCCGCCTCCTGTGGAAATGTATGGAGAATTGTACAGCGGATACGAACGGGATGGCGGGCGTGGACCTATGGGTTCCGGTTATTCTAGAGAAGGTTTGCGATGAGTGCCAAGTAGCAGGAGATCGTCAATTGCGGCGATACTGTGGATGAACGGATCTAAGTTTGCGCGGACTTGCTCCTAAGTTACACGATACGATATTAGCATATGGATTTACGCATGTTGCTTGATTTCTTTTCTGTTTGTTTGTTTTTTCAACTTTCTTTTGTACCACGTCATCGTTCCCGTTGGCGACAAAGCGTGGTCTGCGATGAACTTGCTCGACGACTCCCGGGTTACAACCAGTCTTTTTCACGCAGCCTTGGACGGGCGGACTGCGAAGTAGGCTGCGACGCCTCACCTACTCAGGAAGTGCTGGGCGTGTTGACCGTCGCACGAGTCTAGAAAATTGAAGTGGGGGTCACGGTCTGGGCACGGGCACAATGTAAAGGTGGACGTAACGAATATACTAGCCGTATTAGTTTGCCGGATGTCGACCACCCTTTTTAAATGTTATGATGTCAAACCAGACCAGAGAACGTTCCAACCACCCCTAGGACCTCGAACGCGTCAGCGATGACATGCAAAAGTTCAAATTTGCAAGTTCAAGTTCAAGGCACTGCTGTTACTGAATTGAGCGCCAAAAATAAATTGCCATTGTATTGCCATTGCATACAGTACCAGACAGTATCGTAAGGGGCCCAGATGTGTTCTGTCAAAGCCAGGTGTCGCTAAGTTTGTCTTGTCAAAACAACGACGACGTGGGTGGATGAACCCCCGTGCCTTGTACTCCGAGTCTCGACTCGACTCGGACCTGTGTCGCAATCGCAATATGGCACGCTTGTCAAATCACCACCACGGCCACGGTGCCCATGATAATATCAGACTGGAAATTACGGAAAAAAGCGTGGGAGGGAGGGGGGGGTTTGCCAGGTTGCCATTCATATTTTTGTTTAACGGCGTCGGCGTGCAGAACGGAATTCGGCCCCTCTTTCACTTGGCGAGACCTACCTCATCCCTTGCGTGCGCGGCTCGCGACTAGGGGCACCTTAGCGCGCAACTCCCGAGCCGAGCACGGAGCGCCGCTAAGCACGCGACCCACGCGTCATTTTGGGGGGGAGGTGGTCTAGCGCGCGGCTACCTATAGCTAGCTATTTTTATTTTTCAAGACGGACTGGCTGGAGAAGCAAAACCTGGGTGGTAGGTCAAACAGGCACTGCACTACAAGGGGATATACGGTTCACCGAAGCTTCCAGCAGGAAATGAATTTGCAAGCAAGGGGGATGACATCGATGACATGCAAATGACATCCATCAACGATCACAATATTTTGACGCACGGGTTGACGCACGGGTAAGGGAAACGTCATCGCCCCACGGGAGCATAACGGCAACAGTGGGTGAGAAGCCGGAAAAGAACCCTTGATTTTCTTCCTTACGTGTTTCTCTCCTGTCTCCTGAGCCCCTTGAATTCCCCGGGGTGCGGGGAAAAGCCCGCGCTTTAACCTTTCATAATCGTAACACACTAATTTGGAAACGGGAAAAGAAGAGCTGGTGCTGGTGGTGAAAACAAAACAACCACTCGAACATGAATTTCATCAGCTAGCTAAATTGCATCATCTATCTCCCACGCTACGAAGGGAGAAAAAAAACTGTTCACTTTACCTTACGCAATGAGAAAGAAAACGTCAGATGGAGGGGGACGCCTGACTAGTGGATTACCGTGCAATTTGTGCTGCATCGTGACCCCGTCAGCAGACTCGATCAAAGCCATCCCAGCCAGAAGTCCAGAAGTTTAGTCAGGCGCCGGGACCCACCGTGCAATGCGTGTCGCCACAGGCGCGGCGTAAACATGAGTTTCCAAAACATGAGCAAGCTGAGCGACTACCGCACGTACAGATGCCGAAATCTGCCACTAAGTTAGCTTGCGTGTTGTTGTAACAAGCGCTCGATATCGTCAGCGTCAGCTGGAGAAGGATGTTTGAGCATGCGCGCATGAGCAGCCACTTCGGTCAGCTGGTCAGCTGATCCCCTTTGAAAACGAATCGCAGACTGTTCCGTTCCGGTTCCGGTTCCAGTTCCGGTTCCACCGCCGGCTGGGCTGGTCAATTTTTTCTGTGACTCACTGACACTGACAACTGACTATGGAGACCTAACTGTATTTACCCTAACTTTATTTACCCGTGCCGTGTCTGTGACGCTTCCTGCGTGGTTGGTGTAGGACGTAAGCAAGAGCAAGAGAAAAATGATGGAGAAGCCTGCGGCCCGTGGTCGTAGACCGAGAGCTCGAGCGGTTCGATTGACTCTGACAGGACAGCGGAGGCGTAACGCTGCTGAAGGACGGACGACAAGCGGATGATGTTATGGCATGATGGAAGGTGGAGGAGGGTCGCCCGCGGTCAAACTTAAGTGTGCGAGTGCGACCTTGCTGTATTCGCACTGACAGGTTTGAAGTTGCGTTCACAGCCCGGGCCAGTGCTTACTGTGTGTGATAGATCGTGGCCAAGATGGACTTTGCGCTGCACATATTTTCCCATGTCCCATGTGATCCACCACAATCATAATAAGGTTGATGTTGATGCAACAATGGTGCTGTTCCTAACGCCCCCCATACATACTACAACACAGTACAGTACAAGTATGCGTATGATAAAAAAGGCGCCGTACGTACGATTAGCGATAATACGATAGCGATAGTCTATCATTGCCTCTTCCCACCAATGGAATCGTCGAACCGTCTAGAACGGAACGGGACAAAAAACGAACAAGCACCATATTTGCAGGGGGGAATTTGAAAATGGCGCGAAAAGGCGCCCCCCTTTGTCACATGCCACTTGTGTGGCCATCGGCGACGCAGCCTAGACCGAACATCTTTAGATCAACAAACAATCACGGGGGTTTCACAGCGCAAGATGCTGGACGAATCTGGTGCAAAGCATTGTGAAGCGCCCAGGAATGGATGAAATTTATAGCCCCCCGGAAATCACATCATTGCCATTACTGTCAAACAATCACCGGCAGCCCATGTGATCTTTGTTCGGTCTAAGCGATGGTCTGTCTGCAACTGTACATTCTTGGTATGTCGTAGCCGCAGAAAAGGATACGGCACAACATTAAGGGCAGACACGTTATGAGCTCGAGAAGTATATGGAACTACGTCGTGGGCGCAAAGGCGCAAACAGTCACAACGCATGCGCTTGTAACGTTTGCAGGATTGCATAGCATGTGATGGGAAGGATGCAGATACACAACTGCCCGTTGTTGTTGTACACATCTTGACGATCCAGGTCCACGCTAAAAAGCGTCCTCAACAGTTCATACTGACCATACAATAAGTTGCGATCGTATCGGGAGTCTTGTGCACAGTGCACAACAACAAAAACAACCTTAGCCCGAAAGGGAAAGCTCCTTTGTCGGCCATTTGTCCTCCCTTGCTCCAGAAAGTGACACCCGAGTGGTGGCAGTGCGATACGGGGACCTTGTGGGACAGTGAAGATGCAGTAGGTAGCACGAAGTACCTGCCCACGAACGGCGTTATGTGCGCAGGGATGAATATGGCACCCGGGCCGGAGTCGAGCTCAGACGTCAGTCGTGTAGCTTGACCGACACGAGATTCGGAACATGTCAAAGCGAGTGGCTCCCAGAGTGTTCTGCTCAATCGATTTCGATCTGCACGATGGGCTAAAGTATCGAAGACGCATGATCAAGGGCAAACTTCAGAGGAGGGGAGGGAGGGGCCTGTGTGGTCGCTATGCCGTAAATATAAAATGGCAAAATTCGCGCAGCGGGTCCTACTGAATGGCAAAATGTACGCATCCACTTCGCAAGACCGCACAAGTCCTCAAGAATGCCTCTTTGGCTGATCATGGGTTGTCTTCTCGCTTCTCATCATATAATGTGCACCGGTAATGCTCCATCCGGGGGCTTAACAGATCGCACCCGTGTTTTGCAACAAGCAAAGTCTTTCTTTCCCCTTCCCAGACTCGTTTTAGGGAACAAACCGTACACCACTCACCGAAATTAGTACCCTCTCGCGGAAGCCGCGTAACTAGATGTGAGCCGATGCCACTGGACCAGGGAAAGATGGGTCCGATACATCGGCTTAAGTGTGCCAATGCCCCGAGTCAGGCTTTTCTAAATATTGCTCATGCCGGTACGAAGCTTCCATTTTGCAGATGATGCTAGAAAACGAACCCGAATCGGACGCTGAAAAGGGAACGAAGGCAAAAACATGACTACGGGTAAATGTAAATGTCAAAGATGACAACGAAGGACCAGGGGCTGAAATGACGCATACCTTGCATGTGTGAAAGAGTGGCTCTCACTGAAAACATCACTTTTGCGAAAACGTGGGAGGCAGCCACAGACGTCTACTGGTGGGAGCTAAAGGCGGAGTGTATGACAGACCAAGACCGGAATGGAACAAAAAAAAAAAAGGATGGCTCTGCAAGTTGTGGGACAGGGGCGGTGTGAGAGATTCAACACTTCGTAAGACTCTAAAAAAATTGCATGAGGGCTGCACGTCATTATGCGATCGTACCTGGGTCACAATTCCTGTATTGGATCTCAAATCATCGATTTCAACCGCCGCCACGGCCGCAAGCACGGGCACGGTTACGGGACAGGCGCGAGTGGTGAGACATGTTGATTAAGTAATGGAAAAACAATCGGCGTAAAGAAGGCTTGCCAGGCACTGACGGTTTAATGATGATGCAATGTGTCTCCTACTGCGTGGGTAAAACCCGCCCAGGAACACCCCATGACAGAATACAAACATACCTTGACTTGCCTTACTTACGAATCAATCTCACAGACTAGACCTGTTGATCATTAAAGAGGGCTAGAAGCGAAAATTTGCACGACACGCATGTGAGAGATCTTGTCCATTCTCACTTGGTAAGAAGGACGAAAGCATCGTGTAAGGGATAGAACCGCACGCCAAAGGATCTGAGGGATGTAGCTCATTCTGGAACGTCGAGTAAAGGGGATAGAAGTTTGAGATCCGGGGGCTTGTAGTATAAGGCAAGTGTCGGATGAGGACTGCGAGTAAAGTGCTGCTCTTCTTGATGAAGATTGAAAGGAAGTTGGAATTGGAACCTGACAAGCGATGACGTCGACGAAAGGGGCCGAGAGTACAAAGTATTTGAAAGAGCTGCGATGAAGCAAGGGGTTGTGAAGGCAAATATTTTAGTCCGAGAAACGAGGGTTGGGTTCTTCCACGCCGTGATGAAGTCCAATGTCTAGATTGTCAAGCGACAAGCGATACAAGCGATGGCGATGGTGTCTGTGTAGAGCGAATTGAGCTCAGAGCAGGTCGGCTTATGGAGCGAAAAGAGCGCAGGCAGGAGCGAATGGCGAGGATGATGTCATTGGGTGCTTGATGGCGAATTGCACGCGCGGGCCTTCTGCGTGATGGATGAACGACGAACCGCTTTTCGGTACGGGTACGCGGTACGCTAGCGAGCAGCGGAATGACGAGTAACCCTTGGAGAGAGAGAGAAGAGGGGCCGGGTAGGGGCCCGTGCCCGTGCGGTGTTGGTGTGCCTTTGTGGCATATTTGTGTGTAGTGTAGTGAAAGAGATGACCCGAGGGGAGTCCCCTCGGGCACTGCGCAGCGCAGACAAATGGCCTGGATCAAGCGATCTGGATTCACAGATCTGGGGTTCATAACCCGATTTGGCGGGAAGACCCGGCCCTTTTATGGAAAAGGGATCGGATCGGACGAGGTGGGAAAATTCGGTCTTGTTTATTTCTTTTCTTTCTTTTCACCGACCCGACTGCGACTGAACTGACTTTACTTTAGGTGTCTCTTGTGACTGCTGCTGCCATTGTTGCTGCTGCTCTATCGGCCTTGTCGCCCCGCAGCGCACCCGCAGTCTCTCCGTTTCTTTCACACGTCTCTCAAATCATTCCCTGGGCGTAGAGAAGTCCACCTGCCTCGTGTGGAAAGCGACCGAAAAGACAGGCGTATCACACGCGTCTGGTCTCGCCACGTCCCTGTCTGTGGGCGGTGCGGCTAATTTCGTCCTTTATGGATCAACAACAACATTCCGAACGTTCCAGTTCGCGGTCTGAACTCGTCGACCGTCCACCGTCTATTTGCATTGGTGATCCTCATAAGCCCCTCATCTCACCCGTCAGCGGTGCTCTCCGTGTGCCTCCTTCGCCTTCTCCATCTCTCTCCTACAGCCACACCCACTCTTACCCGGCTATTACTTCAACTCCGCAAAGCAACGAGGCAAACGCCCTTTCTCCCTCCCACTATATCATTCCCTCCTCTCCATCAACACCCCGTCGCATTTCTTCCGCACTCCCTTCGCCTTTCTTACACCTCTCGTCTCCTGTGCTTCCTACCTTGACAAAAATGTCCCCTCAAGTACTTGCCCCCCCTCCACCATCTCACAATCCCTCTTTTCACGATCAGCCTCGGCCCTCATCCCGCTCCGAGCGTCTCCTTCGTGAGACCCTCCGACGGGACCGTGCCGCCTCCATATCCCCTCGAACTCGCGTACCCCGCACCGAGTCTCGTCCTGGCCGTGTAGCAAGTACATCCAGCGAGATGTTCCACTGTGCTTGTACGGACAGCGATGATGAAGTGGATCAGGGCTATGACAATCCCCTCCCTGTCTCCCTTCTCTTCGCCAATTTACCTCAGCACCAGCAGAAGCATGCTCCACCGCTCCAACGTGCATCCAAAAGTTCCGCAGACGTTCCGACTCTTACCCGCCGTCGCCATGAGTCCGATCTTAGGGAAAAGGAGCCCGTTCCCACCGTCTTCCACCTCAAACTCCCGCACGGCGATTCAATGCCCCGCGGTCAGCACGAGACTTGTCTTTACGGCACAGCTATTGCACAAGCGCGGCCTGGCCATGTAGATCGTGATTCGTCGAGTTCCCCCGAGGTAAGCATTCGGGCCTATCGCTGCTTTTAGCCCTCTTCTACCACCCTATCTACGCATGCATTCCCTTCCCCGTTCTCCTATTATTACAACTTATTTCCCGTCCTCGGCTCGGAGCTTGCATTCCGTATACTGAACTAGATCTCTTCCCACCCCTAGTCATCGTCTCTCTCTTCTCCGACGTCCTCCCATCGCCAACCGCTTTCGCCATCTCCGTCGCCTTCACCACCATCGTACGTGGTGTTCCCGGAAACGTCGTCGCATATGACAACCACCCGCGGACGTTCCCGGAATCATACGCATCCGAGTCCTGCTGGGCCATCGCCATCCGTTTTCCACAATCCTCAACCCTCGCATCCGCAGCGGCGGCAGCCATATGCGCAGAGACAGCAGGCAACGCCGCCGCCAACACCGCCGGCATTCGACGCGCGAGGTGCTGCGGCCAAGCTACGGGCTATGGACGGCTACGTCTCGTTTGCCAATGTCGAGGGTCTTGGCGGGCCTCCCGGCGTTGATGAAGATCCGCCGACTGAAGACGACAGGCACGGTGGATCCTGGTGGCCGTGGCGCGGACGCTCGCGTAGCGGGAGCCTCACATGAGTCATTCTTGTCTCCTCCCCTCCCGGAAAAGTTGAGCAGGACTATGCTATCTCATGGTTTTCCGTCATTTTCTTTTTGCCCTCTCATCCCTTTGCACGCCTATACAGACACATATATATACATACATCATGCTCTTTGCCCTTTACGCACGCACGCACGCACGTACGTTGAAAATTTGCTCGGCTGGTTTTCAATTCAGAATTAAGACTTACACAAGTATTGGTATGGTACGATTAACGAAACGTTTATTTGATAACACCCTTTACCGGACCTTGTGGCCCTAAACATGGTGTGTAATGCAATGCATCCAAATGCACGATTCGCTCCTGCATTCATGCGTTCATGCGGTCGCAATGAGCCAATGACCCTACCACCCCAAATTCTCTATGTGTCTTTTTTTTTTTGAATCCGCATTTGCATTCCATTTGTAGGGCTTTTCTTGGCCTTTAGGAGTCGATTGAACTAGAACTAGTAGTACCCACAGTCGGAAATTTTATGATAGCTAAAAGCTCCAGCTCCACTGACTGCGACTGCGACTGCGACGTCAGAGTCAGAAAATTGGGTTGCTCCCGTTCCCGCGTCGCGTAAAAGGGAGGAGGGAGAAAATGAGACACCATGGGGGAGAAACTATGGGGAGCGAGCCCTAGTTCTGTTCTGTGGATACGCGCGTGGTGACTCCGATTGGAGTTTGGAGCTTGGTTCTGGCCCGGATCGGTTCTAAATATACATATAGGAGGGACGAGATGAGGGGGAGGGAGGGGGCATCGGGCAACGGGCAACTACCGCCGTGGCGTAGCTCGATGATTCGGGATTCGGGATTCGGTGAAGCGCACCTAAGCTCGTGCTCCGCTCCGTGCTCGGGTTGAACTGTTTCTGTGAAGCGTGAAGCGTCTAGTTATCACGATATATGATATATGATACGTGATACGTGATATGATTCATGAGATAAGAGCTTGAGCTGAGGCTACCCAGACCGTCGCGCGCTTGAGAAGGGCCCACATGCCATACCCAGAGAGATAAACTCTCCTGCTTGTGCGAACGTGCTCTGGCATGGCATAACGAACCGAAGTGCCGCTAGTCTTCCTTCTGGACCCAAAAGAGTGAGGGCGCAACGCGCGACGGATTATCGATATCGCAACGCAACAGGTGGCGAACATGGAATAGGCAAAAGAGAAAAAGAGAAAGAGAAAAAAGATTCCATGGTGATGGAGTGATGCATGATAGGATAGGATAGGGATAGGATAGGATAGGATAGGTGATAGATGACTAACGCATATTCGCAAAACGCAACGCTACTGGGCGTAATGTGCTGTCACTGATCACTGATGACTCGAACTTGGAGGCCCGACACCGCGTTGCGTTGCGATGCATCGCATTATGGCCAGGGCCTATATGCCCATAGCTTTCCCTCACACCACCACGCCTCTTCTTCACGGGGCTGTGCCACACCCAACTGACACCCACTGACACCTAATCCCAACTATACCACTCGGTTCTCTGTCCGTCTGTGCAAGTGGGACGTAAAACAAAGTGCCGTGCCACCCACCCAGCCGAATTCGCGTAACGTAACAATGACAGGAGATAATGAGGTCTATGTGGCATTTTACTATCTCATTGACAGCCTGCCTTGCCTCCATACTCCATAGGCGCTGTGGGCTGCTGTAAACTGCATGCTCAGGAGCTGCGCTATTACGAACATCACTTGTCCCTTCCCCGTTGGACCGTGGGCCGTGGGCCGCTCCTCCGATTCCGATGTTCCGGGACTATTTATACGCAGCGCTGCTGTGTCGACGTGTCCTGCCCGGAACGGAACGGAACCACCTTTCTTTCGCCGCTTCGTCTTCGCACAAATTTTTACTCGTACTCGCATGATGCATCCTCATGATGGAGAGTATAATATGTGTTGGTCGCCGCTGTTTCAACCGGACATTGCAGGCGCGAATGTCGCAATCAGTTGATTTTGACGACATCTCTAGCTTACGGGGGCTTACCGGTACTCATGTGGAAAATAGGTTTTTTTTTTTTTTTGGTTTAAATGATCCATCTAACAAAAAAAAAAAAACCTATCATCCACACGAGAAATATGAATAAATCTGAAGTTGTAAAAAGTGTGTAGCGCAGCGCAAATGAAGGAAGTCGAAGTCGCGACGCGTCGAAAAGTCGGGAGGAGTAGCGCCGGGAGTCAGGAGAGTCGGAGTTTTGGTTCCGAGCCGTCACAGTCACCATTTGTGTCCATAACAGTACCTCAACCCCAGTACCACTACCTATCCCAGTTTCTTCTTTGCACTCACTCACTATACTTTATGTATGCGGTAGGTAGAAACTTCGGAACTGAACGTGTGAATGGCATTCGTTTGCGCATTTCCTGTACACCGAACGAGTCGGAGACTCGGAACGCACACCCACGTTCGCGCGGCCTCGCGGTGAAGGCATTCCCCCTCATTCTTCTCCCGTCAGAACCTTACTTGCTGTGCATGGTCTAGCAGCGCTAGCGGCGCTAGGTCCGATCTCGTTCACCCGTTTCATTAATGTTTCTCCCCTTTTGGAATGGCGCAGAGAGAAAATCGGTGCGGTGCGGGTGCGGGTTGATTCGAAAATTCGACTTGTAAAAACACAGCGGCACGTTCAAGTTTTTTGCCCATTACAACGAACCGAGCGAGCGAGCGAACTCTGAAACCGTACGTTGGTTGATCGGTTCTTACAATATGACTCTCTCGCGCGTGGTTGTGTTGCGTTGTTCTTTCGCGTGGCTTTCACGTCGCTTCACGTCCTCGGGACCACGGGCCACTTACTTCTCGTGTACGAGATTACGCAGGCCAGGAAGGCAACCATCCGCTTATGTAAGCCCTTATCGGGCCCCCTTGCCCAGTCAATTTGTTGCACTCTGTATACAGGAAGGAAGAAAGATCATGCACCGGATCTCCTTGTTGGGTCGAAACGAAACTAACTGACCGTGTGGTACAGACGCATGTCTGATGGCCAATACTTTTTCCCATGCAAACTGTGGCAATTTTGCCCCAAATTCGCCTTCGAATTCGCGCATTGTAGAAGAACACCTTCCCCTTCGTTTCGTTTCGTTTCGGCTTCCTCGTACCGGATGTCCAACCCTTCGCATTTCTGGCCACGTATGTACCTGTTGCGTGTATAGTATATAACCCAAAGAAAGTGCCTTGGAGGTTTGCTCCACTCTTCGCGAGGTCGCGAGGCATTCTATCCCATATAACCTTGGCCGTAATCATGATAATCGTCTGGTCCGGGAGGAATAATAACACGTGATGGTAGAATCCTTTTATTTATGCAGCCAGCTCATCTGATCACTTCAGTTGCTGTTCGTTGAATAATGCCCTCCTACTTCCCCAGATCGAAGATAAGAATCGCACATTTATTGTAGCCGTCTTCCCCTCGCTTCCTTGTTGTTGGTTGTTGGACTCCTTGGCCGCTCCCTTGAGAATTTGGCCATGTATTTCCAAAAAGGATTAACAAAGTTACGACAATGTGCTGCTACATTGCTGATCGATATATGTATGTTCTTTTCGGCCAGGGACACGGAGCACGACAAAACGGACATGCGTTTCCATGACTCATGACTCATGACTCATTATTTCATGCGGAAGTTCGGTACGCATCGCAAAGAATGGCAACTCTGGGCCACTCGAGAGCAGGCGCATCTCTGGGGGCGCAAGTCCTTCGCTCATTTAGTCGTAAATGAAAAGGCCTAAATGAAAAAGCGTTTATTTTTTTTGGGGTCGGGTTCTCGTTTGGCTCGCGCACGTGCACGTAACCGTACCACCGTCGCCTAATCTGGCTTTGCCTCACGAGGACGCACGCCAGCCACACGAACTCTATCCGTATCCGTATATCATCCGAAGAACGCGGCCTCCGGAAATTGGCCTTTGGGTTTCAACCCATCAACGACTTGCATGTTTTTACTCTCGCCTTTGGGGATGCTTATCCATGCCGAAGAATACCCGATGGCTCGGATCATGGCACTTTGCCAGCGGTAGCACGTCCAATTGGATTGGATATGACAATCTTCCTCAGCTCAGGGCTTCATTCAACCAAGGTTCTTGAAATATCGTTCATGATTTGGATGCATATTCCCATCGCACGGACTCTTGTTGCCCATTAGTGTACTTACGCCCCTGGCGGCGAACTAGCAGTACAGACGTACTCGGGCAGTACCTGTGGCTCCACACCTTGATTGTCACTTTGGTTCTGTTTTCTCTGAGAAAATCGTACCGCGAGGCCATCCAGGATTCGCTCGGATTTGCTTAAGCAATAAGGTTGACGACTACTCTTATCAAGGTATCAGGGCCGGTGGTGGTAAGCGCGGACGGCCAATGGGATCGCGGTTGCCAGTTGTGTCTGCATCATGGCTACTTATCAGTTCGTACAAGAGCTGCTAGAACCGAACCCCGAAACGAAGCAGGGGCAGATTGTTTGGAGCAGAGCGCGGACCTCTTCAGTTTACGGTGCCTAGATTACCTACAAGATTCAGGAAGCAGTCGGTCGGGGTGCGATCCGACTCGTTTCCTTAATACTTAATATAAATCGGGGGAATGACGGTGATAACCATTTAGCATTTACAGTAACAGGAGGGAGCAATCGGATGCTGTATCAGTCAGCACCTATAACTAAAGCGCTTTGACGCCGCCCTACATGATCGTGAGGAGAAACCTCACTAGCCTGGGCAAGTACAAGTCACCACTCGCATGCCACCTCACACCCCAAAAAACGGTGCAACCTCACTGGGTTGGACCCGCGTTAGTTACCTGCTTGTCGATGGCATCCTCGGGCTCGCTTGGTTCACGTCCTCGGGATGTGGTTCTTAGGCACTGGCCTATCGGGTGCTGCAGGGGCTGTTTTAGTGGAAGGTTGGCGTGTAAATGCCATGTCAAGAACCATAGCAAGCTATATGATTCTTCCTTGTTCCGAGTCGCATTACCATCGCCACTAGTGTTTCAAAGTCGCTCTGTAGATATTTATGGATATGGGTCCCGTAGACGAATCAGGAATCTATGTTCTGCAGGTTTGGTACCCATGCGTTAAGTTGGTCGCTGAGTCTATCATGCCAGCACCAAGATCTCGGATACCGGCAGATGTCCACGAACCTGTTGCGTTTATTTGACCCGGATGCTTCCTTCTTGTGAGACGTGTACTCATTTCATGTTTGCCGCTTTTTGAGCGGAGGCTCTTAGAGTTGGTCAGAGAACCCAGGGAATCCGCGTATCGGCCACCGCCATGCGATCAACCTGATGCTAGTGACATCACCGTGTGATTTGTCGTTGGCCAACCAAACAGACTCTTGGCTAACGTTGAGTCGTTTCACGCAAACACGCAACGCTGCCCGGTTCAAATAGGCGGAGGTTTTGTTGCATATCTTGGTGAATTGTCCATTTAGTGCGGTGGGCAACCGACTGTGGCCATATGCCTGTAGTAATCAGCAGTTCTAAGCTGGTATACCGGACGCACTGTACTGCACATCTTTAAGAGCACTATGAATTTCAATGCCATCGAATCAGCTCCTCGAAACTTGGAGACCAACCGCGTCGTATGTTTGCGTTTGGAAGCACTGAGTTTTCTCAGACATTTTTTGACCCATTAGCTGTGCTCTGGTCCAAGTGACAGTGGCAGGCTGTCCGAGTCCCTGCCCGGCTACACAAAAAAACCCGAAGAACACAAGGCACTAATACCAGCGATTCAACAAAGTCGGTTTCGCCGTGCGTGACGGCGCGGGCGGTGCAGTGGTTAAGGTCAGGGGGAGGGGGCTTTCAGTTTGCTGGGTTGTGGGCTACCGGTAGAAGAATAACACAGTTCAGAGCCGTCGTCGCTGCGCCGACGAAACCTGGATCTTGATCGTCCATGGTATACGGTACGTATAGATAGCCGAGATACTACTACACTCACGGTACAGTACGTTTTGAACCCGAGTCACGTGCGACGATTCAGGCCAGTTGCAGAGTATTGTCGTCGTGATAATATGGAAAGCACCTGCTTCTGAATCACTTGGTGGTGGAGGCGTAGTCATTGCATTAATATTGCAAGTTGCAAGAGCAAGGGAAAGGAGCAAGGGAGATAACGGAAGCTGCCCCCGGCCCGGGTATCCCGTGGCTCATTGACTATTTGTCTATTTGAGAAAAAAGAAACATGCTGTTCTGTTCTGTTCTGTTCTGTTCTGAGTAAGAGTATTGGCGGGTCCATGAAAAACGAGGTTGTTTCGTGTGTGTCCACATTTGGGCCTCCATCATTTGCAGTTGCCAGTACATTATGTCACTAACATACGGGCGCCTAGCGCGCACCGTCGCCTTCCCCCATTTTCCATCACCATCATGACTGTTAACAGGCATCCACTACACATAGATTACGTAAACGAACGACGCCGTGCTTCGAGAGTGTATGTGATATCTATGGTTGTGAACGGACCTCTACAACTGCAATGTAATACTCTTAGCTGATAGTAAGATTGGCTAACTACAGAGGCTGCGCGGTTGCAGTCGTGTGCACGGCTCTACAGCAGAAGTGCAAGCCCACGCGCAGGGCTATCCTGCGAATTAACCCATTCAGTCATGCATGATGGAAGTCAGGACCGAAGGGAATCGGGACATCCACAGTCCAAGTCTGGGACTTCTCACACTTTGCCATTTATGCACAGGGGCGCAACGTGGCGTGGAAGACATTTGGTGGTAGAATCTTATGCATCATGAATAGAAATGGTCTTCGGGACCACTAGATAGGTGTGAGCGCCAAATATCCACTCAGTCGGGCTTCACCAATCTTCTTCGAAGCAAAATGAATGTTCTATGAAACGAGAATGCCAGTGTGGAAACATCTTATAGACTATTGGTTTCCTCGTTTTTTTTTCCTTGAGTTAGATCAAGAGGACGCGTCTCCGCTATTGAAATCTTATCACATCACTGATATGCCACATGATGCCATAAAACTACGAAGTAGCGAAGAACGTAGACGCATTGCGGATGAATTCGAGAATAGAATATATATCATTGTAGCTGGCACGGGGAAACGGTTGAGTCCCCTCTTGCATAGCGAACTGAGTGACAAAGACAACCCTGATAACATACTGCATCTGAACGAAGGGTGAACGGGAAAAAAAGCGCTTCGGCTGTCACCCGGACAGCGTGCACATGGGTGAAGATAAGCCGAAAGCTCGGGAAACGTCGACCAGGAGCCCCAAGCGCGGCACCCGGGCATGCGACATAGTCACATACCACCTATGTAATACGAGAGGAATGGGAAGCGCATAAGAGAATTAGGCAACGCTGTTCAGACATGTGTACGAAGGTGCGAACGGCGGCGCACGTCAAGGCCAGCAGCGACTCCTGCAGGCATACGCCGGCCATGCTTCTTGCGCCTGCAAGTCTTAGCAGATGCTTGCCCTGAACCTGTCTTCGCGACTACACTAGTTTGAGGCTTCGGTGCATGCTCCCCATCGCCTGCACCCGAGACATCTTGCAGAGGAATTAGATAACTGGAGTTAGAGACTGAACCTTGCTTGATTGGAGGGGGTTCATCGTGACTGGGTTCTGGTAGGTGCGAAACAAGAGGGGAGCCGTAGGGAGGAGAGGCGGAAACCGGGGTCGCAGGCACAGGAGGCACAGGGTCGCTATTGGCAAGAAGCTGCGGAATGGCAGCAGGGGCGACTTGACCGCTGTTCCCGCAGAAAATGATGAGAACGTCAACCTTATTGCCAGGGTAAGGGTATCAGTTACGGGCTACGGGAAAAGAGTTGAACTGAAGCTTACGTTGTCGTCTTGGCAAGCGACCTGGACCTGATTGTCGTTCGGGTTATGAAACGCTGTGTCGCAATCCGGGGTGTTACCTGCACAGACGATCTTTAACCTTCAAAAGACCATAGATGTAGCCTGAGAGATGGCATACAAGCAGCGCCCTGACCATCACAACCATTGTAATACCTACAAGTCTAAATCAGCACCACACATACGAGGATGGGACATAGGCATTAGGCTACCTGAAAGCGATAGGGACATTTAGGGTGTGCCTGGGAGAGGTGTTGGATGGAGATTGGCCTTAGCTATTACAGGTGACTTACGGGTCGATAAGCGAAATGTCCACACTCGAACCACATCCCGGACATGCCGGATTATTCAAGTTGAGTTCCAAAAGTGCGCAGTGTTCGCCGTTCAACAAACATTGACCTACCGAAAACAATCATATCAGATCACCTGTATATTCGCGCAGAGCATGCAGAATGCGCACCAGTCTGCAAGTAACTAGAAATGGGGATGTGTGTAAATAAGAGGGCACTACGAGGAGAGCATAGCTTAGTAGAACGCACGCAATGGCCGATTGAATAGGCCCGTCGCTTGAGTAGTCCTCGCCGTCCGAGAGGATCTCTCCACCGATGACAAGCTGTGGCTTTATGCGCTCATATCAGTCCCAAAATCGTCTAGCGCATCTATCCAGACAAAATCCTCACGATTCCTTTGCCGCACCTTCATGACAGGGTTCCGAGTTCAGCGCTACCGTAAAGTGTTGCGGACAATTTCGGCACTCACTGGTTGTCAAACCGAATAGTGTGAGATTCAGCGCGCGCGACACAGGTTCCAATGAGTATGGTGATAGCAAGAGTAAGGACGGTAAGGACCATGAGGGGTAAATGGCAGTGACAAGAAAGGAGCGGATTAAGCTTGAAGGGAAGAGGTGAGGATGAAAGCGGGAGAAGGGGAAGAAAGAAGGTATTTGTAGGGCAGCCATGTCGTGCTTTAATTAGTGACCAGTTGGGTATGTTGCTAACCAAAGTAAACGGTGAGTGCTGCCCTCACCTTTGCCCCGCAATCACCACCGCCCGCCACCATCGAAGCGAAGCGAAGCTCGAAGCTTACGCGATTTGTATTTGGCGTTTGGCGTTTGGCGAGGTAATGCACGTGACCTGATTTTAAATGAAATTGTTCCCATGCCAGTTGGATTTAAGCTATCAAGCGCATGTGGGTACAACCAGGCCACTAACAATGCCCAAGGGGCCAGGAGGTTTCTCTCTAGTCTTACTGATAAACCAGGAGTGTGGTCAGCCAGCAGACATAAGACGTATGTTCTCCACCCGACTTCTGGCTGTCTCTCATGAAGCTCGGCTCCAATGTTCGGCTAAATTTGCGGAGAAGCTCCTGCGAGAGATTTGTGATGGAAAGCTACCAGTGTGCTGGTCGGACTACTTCTCTGCTGCGTTGAACTAGAAATATTGGGTCTGGGATGACCTCATTTTAAATTTTAAGTGGGGAAGAAATCTTTTCTCCCATTCAAACACCAATCTTCAAAGTAATAATTGGGGTTCGTCATTTCCAAGTTACGACTCGGCGAAAGATTGAAGTCAACTAACAGAAGCGGCAATAATGGTCTATACAAAGTGGTCAATTTTCCTGGACTGGAGATGGTCGAAGGGGCCGGCGACTCGAACGCACGTCTTTCAGAATCGGAGGCGCTATCCCCCCTTTCCAGCACTGGTGGCCACCGTCGATCCCAACTTTCGAACACCATCGGCCTACTATCAGAAATCAATCACCCGATACTGTTGTTAGATTATGGGTGTTAAGATAATGGGAGCCTCAGAGGAATAGAGGATTGCGAGTGAGAGCCCCGAGACAATCATGATGATGGGGCATGGATGCCCTTGGGGAAGACCCCCCGAAATTGCTTCTTTGTTCTTGGCTCGATGCGAGCCCACTTGTATAGTACTACAAGTAATCTACTTACTTACTAATAGACTATGAAATCATATAGTACGTCACAGGAAACCCAAAACTAGTGTACCCAAATGTGGCACACTTGGAACTCGGACGTACATAAGTCCAACAGATACATGGAGAACGAACTCTGGTTCTAATGCAAGGAGGGCTTCTAAAGTATAAAGTTGCATGTCTGGCCCGAGATCAAACGAGCACAATAAAATATGGCACTGCACGATGAAGCAGGCGTCCCGCCATGGAGGAGGTACGAATGGCATTCATTCAGAATCACGGGACAGACGGTAGAGACTGTGTGAATAATAATATGGGGTAATACATTCAAGACTCGCAAGCTGAACAGAATGAGGTGTTGTACCAGTACTACTAGTAGTAGGCAGAGAAAGCGAGCCGATTGGACGTGATTCAAGCTGATATGGCACGGAACGGGGATCTTGGGTTTCTCGAATTTGTAATGCTGGCCGGCGGGGCTAGGACACCTACTGTATCATGAGGGGGTTCCATTTTATGATGTATTGGAGCAGGAGAAGGATATGAATTGTGCAGGCTTATGTGCGAGAGGCCTCGCTATGCTCTCATTAGGCTTCCTAGGGTTGCGCGAGAGATCCTGATGTGTAAAGGTAGAGAACGTATTGCAGTGTCAACTGATCCTACCTCAGGACAAAAATCCTGTGGCTGTATGAAGATATAAACTATTTACTGTACATACACATACAATACAATCTCGCGCGGCGCGTCTCTTGAGTCACGTGTTCGCGTTCGTGTTCTCCCTTTGCCCTTGCCCTTTGACACTCGTCGGTCAGCATCCGCTAATGTCTGCTATGATCAACCTCTACTGTTAGATTCAAGGCGATGCTCCTAGCCATGTCTTTCCTGTCAAGATTGATCAAGACGAGACAGTCGGGGATCTCAAGAAGGCGATCAAGGATGAAAAACGACCTACGTTTGATCATATTCCTGCCGACACCCTCGTTCTATGGAAAGTTTCCATTCCTTCGGATAAAGCTCTTAACGAAAACTTCAACAAGTTAACAGAGCGGTGGCGAAGCGGCAGAGGGCAGATCCCTTCTGAAGTTGATCCCTCCCTTCCCCACACCCGGCTTAATCCGTGACCTCGGGTGTGATGTGGTTATCTGAGAGGAAACTGCTGCTATCCTCATCAGATGGATTAACCAGAACCAGTCCGTGAGAGAACTAGTACCACTAGAATGGCCTAGGAGACGGAGGCGCCTCTGCAATTGTTTCAGACCCACGCCTATTGCTTGGCGCACAAAGGACCCCCTGGCTAAGTTGTCACCTGTGTCAAGGTCCATTTCGTCTACCTTCATTGCCTAAACAGTTCTGTGTATCTACCGTAACTGCCATGCAGACAACAACAGAGTGACTGCACGCCTCGCCAACTGCCCCACAGTATGAATATAGATGAGAAAAAGCGTAGCACTGTGACGGATATAAACACACAGATGGAAGCGCTAGCCTGGAAAAACAAATCAGGGGTCTCCGCCACATGTCGACATGACATTAGCATCTGCCAGTTATCTGGATGGAAGAAAAAAAAAGGGCAAGGAAGCTGATTCGGTCTCCATCAAATACCGACTTGGGAGTGTCCCTGCTAGCTACCGTTCACGATCACATGATGACGCACGTGCAACAACTTGCGTGGACTTCGACTTCGTCCTCGCCATGCATGATACGCCCTTGCCTGGAGAGGCAGACGGCTTGATGTCGGTCGTCGTCCATCCGGCGGGCCCTGATCGTCCCTGTTGGTTCTCATCTCCTACAGATGTCCGATGCCACAAAAATGGGGTTGGACAATGTCGCATTCGCATCCGCACATGTCCTCAGATGTCGCTTCTTCTACTTCCTTCATTTTGCCTCTGCCACGCGTCTGGGTTTGGCTCGTGGTTCCTCGCACTCTTCGGGCGGCTTGGCCTTTGTCTTATTGCTAACACCCATGTCAGCCAATTGCACACCTCCTTTGCGGTTTCCCATCTGCGCTCGTATGGAATTCGTCCATGCCCTTCTTACGCGCCATGATGTATTAAACAAAAATGGAATCAGGTTCGGGCACAAACAGAGGGTACATGCACACATCGTCCCAGTTACCACCAGGTGAGACAGGTTGCGTCCAAGTGGGGATCGCATCGGCCATGTCCTCGTCCGCCGGCACCGGATACTGGCCAACCAACCATCTTTGAGAGCCATCGCGATTGGGCCATGCTTGGCTTACTGGCGGCGCACGGGATCGAGACTTTTTCGCTGATGGCGACGGCGCAATCGTGGCAGGGCTCTTCTCGCGCTTCTTCTGCATCTGTGGCGCTACCGCAGGTACATGCATGGGTGACGGAGTAGCGTTGTCTTGATGGCTCTTGCGAGAGACCGCCTTTGATGATTCGGGCTCTGAGGGGTCCCGAGCGGTTGTTTGGGCTGGGGTTGGCGTCCTCGGAGGGTCGGGTATTGACGAGACACTGATGGGGTCGGAATTCGGGAAGGCTGTGTCATGCGCGATGCACTCCGCGAACGGGGGCCACCGCCACCATTGCTGACCCCAGCAGCAGGTATTTGGCTATCGGTAGCTCCAGGGCCGGGGAATTAGTGCGAAGTGGCGGAAGGCCCCGGGAACAAACGCGCACACATCATACTCTCGGTGGAGCGTCGCTCAACATCGCTCTCAAAGTCCATTCCATCCTCGATGTCCGTCGGGGGAGCCTCATTGCCCCC
>QFEA01002790.1:0-13419 GCA_003315975.1 Lactifluus echinatus
TTCTACGTTCTATTAGTTCTTTTTCTATCGATATGCCCGCAAAACAACATAGAACCTAGGCCGCCGCTCCAAATTCTTGCATACTTACCAAAATGTACGATGTTTCGATGGGGCAGTCTGACGAGAGAAGGATTGATTCTCACAAGTGCTGCAACTACCTGTTGTCTGAACTGAAAATCGAGTCCAACAAGCCCTGACACACCTCATACTCATACATACATTGAGGGACCCTCGCAACTAGGCACAAGCGCCCAGGAATGGTTCCGGAGGGTAATGGCTACAAGATTTACGAGACTCATGAGTGGAAGCATGACAGCATCGTCGCGGTCTTTGACACACATCTTTCAGAAGTGGGCTAGCCCCAGGAACCTGCCGTTGAGCAGTCTGTCATACATTCAGATGCAGATGTTATTCGGATGCGCTACGAAAGGGGCACGGGGAGTACTATGATGGAATAAGGGGAGCAGGATAGGTGGGGAAAATAGCATGTAGCTCGCAGAGCAGGTGATGTGTTGTAAATTTATGTAGATGGGTATGGGACAGACAATATCCCTTCCTTTCCCCACCGGGGCTGTTGGATGATTGGAGGTCGCGTCGGAGTTGGAATTTCATCGCCGAATTTCCTCGCTTCGTCTCCTCCCCTTTGAGTCGCCGTTTTTCCCTTGCCGCTTCCAGTACGACATTCTTCCGCCAAGAAACAATTAAAGGGAAGCTCACCTAAAGCAACGTACATTGGTGCATGACTACAGTACAGTAGTACGGGTAATAAAATATCGACCAGGATAGGAATTTTGAGAAATTTGTGTTGTTTCGATAAGACGAGCCGACCATCCGCGCCTGCTTGACGCTCATCACGTCAAATGATAATGTTGGTCCCAAATCGGAAACAGGGAAACGCCTTGGTCGTCGTGGGATGATCTGTAGCGTCGCATCGTTGTCCCGCAACACTGAAACCCCACACGATAGGTTTTTACGACGAAAGCTAAGATAGTTCTCACGCAAGGACACAGCTACATGCCTCCGGATCCGTATGCAGAACAATACTCGCGCTGTAGCCCGTCGTTGATCATAATTGCAGCCTAGCTCATCAAATCTCTGGAATAAGGTGCATCAACCATCCCCATTTCTTTGCGATTTGCTTTGCGATTTGCTCAGATGACACTCTCTGAACAGCACCCGGATCGGCGAAGCCCAACAGGGCTTGATTCATCTCGAGGTGACCGGTACGTAACTTAGTGATGCATCTCTGATATGTTTTGGATCCTCTCTCTCCCTCCAGTCCACAGAGCGCACAACCTTCCTCACGTCAAGACGCTTCTTGGCAGAGAGAGGACGTTCTATGCTACTATAACCGACGGGGCGATAACGAAACAGACTAGATCTGTACGGAGCACTGGGCAGGTTGTCGAATGGAATGAGAAGGTCGAAGCATTGTAAGAGATTTTGCCTTTTAAAAATTACTTACGACTGAATTTCCTGCAGTTCTGTGCAATCACAGTCTCGTCTTACATTATCGCTTTATGCAAAACGAACGACGAGCGAAGACATCCTTGTCGGAAGGAAGGAGGTACCCTGCGAACCTCAGCATGGTACGACCGTCATTAGAATACTTGCGCGTTCTCCTGCTAATCATGTTACAAACAGACATTGCTCTCATTTTGGGGCACGACGAGATACGTGGGGGCCATCAGATGCAGCCAATCACTCTCTACTTGACGATTGGGTTGTCGGCGAATGTGGCTTCCTCTTCGATCTCAACCGTCAACACACCCAGATCCATGGGGACTGAGCCGGAAACCTCCAATTCTGGAGGTGGAATTCTCTCTTCTACCATCCGGGACACTAAAAAAGGCATGCCACCGACTGAATTTGTCAGCTCTCGACCTGCTTTATCCTGGATGAGCGACTCTGTCGTTGAGTGGAGTACTCCTATGTCACCTGGAGCGATGAGAAAGGGGGAGATGTCGCATACAGAAAGTGTTCTCGATGGCGCTGAGCAAGCCATAGGGACGATGAAAGCATGGGACAATGCAGTTGATATTATCAAGCGAGTCATGGACATCGTTGGCCCTGTAGCAGAAGTATGCCCAGTATCGCTTTTGCATATCTTTCAGTGAGCTGACGTTTACTCTTCAGCTTCATCCCTATGCAAAGCTGGCGTGGAGTCTACTCTCAAAAATCCCCGAAGTGAGTTTCCTTAACCCATCTCGAAGGATATGAAACGGCGACACGTTGCTAATCGATATCTGATTGTCAGACTCTTCTGGAGCAGGTGAAACGTGATGACAATGTCCGAGCCTTACTTGAAGGCATACACAATGCCTTTGACTTTGCACTGGACGCAGATGCTCTGAGGGACATCAAGCCGCAGTCGAAGCAGGCAAAAATTCTCGAGGAGATGTTGGAGTGTGTTTCGACGTACAGTGAATTTATTGAATCTTACGCGAAGGATATACAATTCGGTACGTTGTCTTATCTCTTTTTTGTGCGTTCTGAACATGTAATCTGTCATAGGGAGGCGAGCTTTGAAGAACTTTTTCAGTGGAAAATTAGACGGAGAAATCGAAGGCTACCGGACCACGCTTATCGGACTCCGTGATCGGTTTCTCGAACATGCTGCTGTTACCACCGAAATTACTGTGCTTCAAATACACGATGACGTGAGTGGTGTCATCCAAGAGTTACAGATTTTACATAAATCTGAACGAAATGAACGCACAGATGGGAAGACAAGCCTTGGAAGCTGGTCCGTGCTTCTGATCGCTCCAAGATTATCCATCTCATGAGGGTGACACAGAATTAGACGCAAAGATCAGAGAGATGCCATACAAGGGAGGTTGGCGATTCGGCGATGAGAAGCGATGTCTTCCAGGAACCCGCCAAGATTTCTTGGACCACATCGTCAATTGGCTCGATAGTCCACAATCAGATCGTGCACTCGTTCTCTTAGGCCAGGCAGGGACAGGGAAGTCCTCAATAGCACACGAAATTGCACGCCGCTTCGAAGACAAATATCTCGGCTGTTACTTTGCATTTCTGCGTGAAGAACGATCCAAGCGCGAGATGTATGCCTACCAGTTGTTCACAACGCTTGCCATCGATCTATTCCATCGATATCCTTCGTTCAAAGCTGCCCTTCGAAAGGCGTTTAGTGACAATCCCGCTCTTCGTAACACGAGAGACTATCCCACACTTTTTCAATCCCTTCTCATTAAACCGCTCGAGGGTCTGCGGTTGGATCATCGAATTCTCATCGTCATCGACGCGCTGGACGAGAGTGAAGACGCAATTGGCTCAAAGGGACTACACACATTCCTTGCTCAAAACATCTCGAAATTGCCAACAAATTTTCGGATATTGATCACGTCGAGACCAGAGAACGGCATTGAACCTTCATTCGTCGAAGCATTCTCTGTCAAGGTCATCCGGATGAATGACCCGAGTCTGGCTGCAAAAACGGAGGAAGATATTGGAATATATCTCGAGAATGAACTCCCATCTGACGTGTTCGCGGAACATGGCCTTGAATTAGCGAAGAAGGCAGAAGGATTGTTTCAGTGGGTAGCCGTCGCATCTGGATTTATCAATAACCCTCCTGCTACATTCGGATTCAGTCAGAAAGAATGCATAGAATGCTTGTTGGGACTCTCCTCAGATCATAGTGGACAAGATCCGTTGGACAAGATATACGAAGAAGTTCTTGAAGGCTACTTCACACACCCGAAGGCACAGGTTCTATTCCGATTTGTCATGGGACAGCTTTGTGCAGCGATTGAACCACTCTCGATCGATTCATTGACTGCTCTGCGACGGCATGCCCTCCCTGATGCGCCTGGTGATTCCAACTCGATTGTTGTGATGCTCCGCCATCTAGGATCTCTGCTCAGCAACGTGACTTCATCTGATCGTTCCCTTCCGATCGTCCCGCTTCATACATCATTTCGTGACTTTTTGACGAATCGGAAGAGCAGCGTCTTTTACATCGACATTGTGGACGCGCACCGTCAGTTGGCGCATTCCTGCCTTGGTTTAATGCTCGATGAACTGAAATTCAACATTTGTAAACTGGAGTCATCATATCTCGCTAACAGCGATGTTCACGATCTCGACTCTCGAATCTCCAAATATATCCCCTCTGCTTTGCCATACGCATCTATTTTCTGGGACGATCATGTAGAGCATGTCGCCTTCGAACACAATCTCTTCTCGAAACTCGAATTATTCTTCGACACGAAATTCTTATTTTGGCTGGAATTGCTTAGCATCAAGGGCACAATTGGATTTGCTTCGCCAGCTTTGGTATCTCTGAAGGCATGGTTATGGTCTGAACACCAGAAGGTAAGTATACGCTGTAATAAATTATGATATGTACTAATATTTATGCAAAACGGTGACAGGCATCGCAAAGTGATGTAGAGAACTTACTGGCGTTCGTCAATGATGCGTCCGCGTTTGTAAGATATTTCGGGATGGTCATAGCGAGGAGCGCGCCCCATATCTATGTCTCAGCTTTGCCTTTCACGCCAACCTCTTCCCACGTCTCGAAGCGTTACTATCACCTGTTTCCCAAGACGTTATCATTGGAACGTGGGCAGTTGACCCATTGGCCAGCATTGGAGATGGCTATTCTAGCGCATGACGACATAGTCTGGTCCGTTGCATTCTCTCCAGATGGACAGCGTATCGCGTCAGCCTCGTCTGATCAAACGATTCGGGTGTGGGATGCTGCAACGGGAGTGATCGTAGCTGGCCCATTCACACATAGCGATCAAGTTTTGTGTGTTGCATTTTCACCGGATGGAAAACACATCGTATCGAGCTCAGCCGATAAGACGATCTGCATGTGGAATGCCAGTACAGGAAAGATCGTAGCAGGCCCCTTCACTGGACACACTAAAACGGTCATCTATGTTGCACTCTCGCGAGACGGGCAACGCATGGTCTCATCCTCCTTTGATCACACGATCTGCGTGTGGAATACCACAACCGGGGAAGTCGTAGCCGGTCCATTAACTGGACATACAGATTCGGTCAGATCTGTTTCATTCTCGCCGGATGGACAACGTATTGTCTCAGGTTCGGACGACTGCACGATTTGCGTATGGGACGCCACATCAGGAGTGATTGTTGCAGGCCCGTTTACCGGACACACAGCTGATGTCAATTCTGTTGCATATTCTCCAGATGGGCAATGCATCGTGTCGGGCTCAGACGATCATACGATCCGTTTGTGGAATGCCGTAACAGGAGAGATTGTAGCAGGACCTTTTAATGGACACACTGAACCAATCTACTCTGTTGTATTTTCGCCAGATGGACATCGCATCGTCTCAGGTTCGATGGATAACACGGTTCGTGTGTGGGACACGAGAACCGGGGAAATCATAGCCGGCCCATTTACTGGACATACCGCTACGGTCTATTCTGTTGCATTTTCACCAGATGGACAGCACATAGTCTCAGCATCGGGCGATCGCACAATTTGTTTTTGGAACGCCAAAACGGAAGAGATCATAACGGGCCATTATACCGGACATACTAACTGGGTTAAGTCTGTTGCATTCTCAACGGCCAACGCATCGCCTCATCCTCATTTGATCGCACTATCCGTGTATGGGACGCCACGACAGGAGAGATGATAACAGGCCCATTCATTGGACACACCAAAGAGATCCACTGTGTTGCATTCTCGCCGGATGGGCAACGCATTGTGTCAGCCTCGTTTGATTTTACGATTCGCGTATGGAAAGCCACAACAGGAGAAACCATAGCAGACCCGTTTAGTACTGGACACACCGATAAGGTCAATTCTGTGGCGTTCTCTCCAGAGGGGCACCGGATTGTCTCAGGCTCGGCGGATCACACCATTTGTCTGTGGAATTCCACAACGGGAGAGATCGTAGCAGGGCCACTTACTGGACATACTGGTCCAGTCAACACGGTTGCATTTTCTCCGGATGGGCAGCTTATCGTATCAGGCTCGTCTGATCACTCAATTCGCATATGGAGTGCCACAACAGGAGAAATGGCGGCAGGACCAATTACTGTTCACAGTGGATCGGTCTTTTCTGTTGCGTTTTCGCCGGATGGGCAGCGTATTGTGTCAGCATCGCCTGATAGAACAATACGTGTATGGAGCACAACGACAGGAGAGATGGTGGCAGGCCCATTTACTGGGCACAGTGACGACGTCAACTCTGTCGCATTCTCACCAGATGGGCAGTATATCATCTCAGGATCGGAAGATCGCTCGATTCGTGTTGTCAATGCTGTTACAGGAGAGATTGTAGCAGGCCCATATAATGGACATACCGATAGCGTCTTTTCGGTTGCATTCTCACCGGATGGAAGTCACATCGTCTCGGCTTCACAAGATCGCACCGTTCGTTTGTGCAAATTTACAACAGGACGTACGGAAACTCACAAGAATATGTATTTTACGGACCAGTCGTCAATCAACGGTGATGGTTGGATATGCGGAGGAGAGGGAGAGCTTCTTCTATGGATTCCTCAGGTCCATCGATCATCTCTTTATCGACCGAGCGATGTCTGGATTGTATGCGAGCATGAGACCCGACTCGATTTCTCAAGGTTCGCGCATGGATTGAACTGGGCTACGTGTTGTAATCTGTTTAAATAGAGTCGCTTTCAATTAAGGTGTTGTACGATGTGTATGATTGGTGCATACAGTTCTCCCGCAGTTAAGCTGACAGTCACGCTGAAACCGAATTTGAATTTGTTGCATAACGACCTGTCGGCGACACTGCAAGTACTGCCAAAGTTGGATCGACACCTATTGCCATGGTCTTATCTTCTCGTAACGCGTGGAAACGACCTAACTCATGTGGTTTCCCCTTTCCAGAGTGTAAGAACGGGGTCCAACATGCCGCTCGTTTTCGGAGCTTGATTCACCCCGGCCCTCAAACCGGCGCGATGCTCATTCCATTTGTGACGTTGTATCAACCCTTCCTGTCTGTGCAAACACTCCCCATGTAGTACTATCCCTAGCGCCGGGTTTGAAAACGGGTGGGTGTTTGAAATTTCAAATTTCACCACCTCCCTGTGGGCTTGGGCCCTTGTGGTTCTCGGAATAGATGCTTACAGCATCACTTGTCTTGTGTATAACATTTATTTGAGGAGATTTGACCAGATTTCATGACGATAGCAAATATAATAGACAAAAAACCTGGCAATCAGCAAAAAATGATATCTCAGTGATTTTCCGGGGCTTATTTTGTCAAATAAACTTGATAGAAGTCTGGTTTATGTATATAGCTAGGCTAATGCAACTTCCCTAAGTCAGACCATGTCTGTGGCACGCAGGACAGCGGGTTTGAGAAGAGCGTGACAATGAATGCGGTGCGGAGTTTGGACTTTAGGTCTGTGATAAGATATATGTCGCGACGCGCTATACTGTATTGTGATGGAGCTAAGCGGAGATTGAACCGGCATGACGGGAAGCGTGACTGATGTGACGCAAAATTGTCAAAAGCCTACCTATTTGAACACCACTACACCGGCAGCATGATCCCCAGCGCATTACTTCGTTTATTCAGTTTAGGTTCTATAGAATTGTAGATAAGAAGCACATAGACCTCCCACCCAAATCCGGAGGCTGATATCTACCGGCAAGCACATTTCCGAAGCAAGTTTTCAAAAAATTTCAAACACCTACCCAAGGATAGTACTTCTGCCTCCTCCCTCGTCCTATCCACCTCACTTCTGACCACCTCGCACTACCCGCTCGATCTGGTGCTATAACCTCCGCTCGCTCCCATATTCTCCTCAACTTGTTCACAACGGTGAAGGGCAGCCGCATGTGTAGTCGCTGCATACAGTACACTTATACGTTGTGCTCCTCCGTGCAGCCAGTTTCCTATTGCTCATGATGCTGGGGATCATCATGCCTTCACGGCCGTGGGGGGTACATGAGCGCATGCCCAAATCTCAGATGCATCCACAAACGGATCATTACATTGATTTCTCACTGACAGCAGACAAGCCTCAGGCATATGCATCAAGTCATACCAGCTTCACGCTAGCGATCCGTCATAATATAGTATTATCAATGTCTCAAGTAGGCGTGAGTATCGTGTGTCGACACCCATGCAAGTTTTCATTTCGGAAGAGGGAAAAGAGAGTAATTCCTTGCTTAATTAGGCAAAAATGAAAATAATTCCTTGGTATCAAATAAGTACGCAGACGCAGATCCCAACAGCGTCCATGCCGGATGTCTACAATGTATGACAATGAACGGCTATCCTACGCTTGCTCCAAACCCGATATAAGTTCACGCCTCCCCTAGAGTTGAGCCTAGGGAATGTGGTCAACAGCTAAGTACAGAGCCGAAGAAAGAACTCATACCGTAAGCACTACAGACCGACCTGCTCGAGAGTGGCACCGACACCAGCAACATTATTATTAACATTTTGAACATCTGCACTTAATAGTTAAACCTTCACTATGGATGAAGGTTCAAATAGAACGCACCCGTCTGACGCTTATTTTGTGGCTCACTCGATGGAGCAGTGAGGACGACCATGGCAAGAGAGAGTGCAACGATAGTTCTGATGAACATCATAATGTTTGTGTGTAGTAGAAAAGGGAGAGGTAGGTTGAGAAGGCTAGGAATGAATCAGATAGCTGTAGCGTATTATTGGCAGTTGCGTCGCGGATTTATAGCCTCTCATCTCAGTGCCAAGCACTGAAGATCCGAATCTGAGTTCTGTCAATATCGGCCAAATGCCATTCAATTTCTTCTAGAAGCCTGTTCTTCTGGGCTAGGGTCGCGTGAAAGGCGCACCTGTCTCTCGGGGACTACAGCAGAGTACTACACGAGATCGCATCAAAGCAAAACTAGGGGTTGAGACAGCCAAATTTAGGCAAGACGGTTGCGGTGATTATAAAACGTTATTGGATAAACCCTGTTGACACGACACTCAGGCCGTCAATATGAATGTAGTATTGGTGCTAAGACTAAGACTGTTTCGGCATGGTGGTAATTAACTATACTTTCTCTATATATATATATATATTATATCTAGGACCGTGCCGTTTGTGGGCGGAGCACCTCACCTTACAGTGTATGTACACTTCGCCAGAGTGAAAAAAGTGCCTATCTATTGCCAGTGTACGTGGATTGTATTTATACATGCATAATGTTGTGCACAGAGGTGAATTGAGTGCATGCATGCACATAAACACGCAGATATGAATCTAAGGCATATCAGTACCCTAATCGGTCGCTGCGTGTACTAAATTCTAAATACATAAAATTAATGTTTCATTATATGCCAGGCTAATATGCTCAGTTGGGGCGATCACGCGTGCCGGTCGATCATCGAGTAGAGGACATTCAAATTGAAGTTATCTCACTATGATGCGATGTTTCTTCAAAGTTACGGCCGGTGTCAATACGACCATATTGAGTTGACATTAACCATTGATACAGATGACGATTGGCATCGGCTGACCGACGCTGCAGCTGAAAATGTGCGGACCCACGCGATCTTGATCTACATAGCAAGGTAATTTGGAAAGCACCGCTGCCATGTACCTGTAGGCGCGGCGCCGACGTGAATTTCAAATTGCTCATGATGTTGGGAAGTCCTTGGCAAGGCTTCGACTCGTGAGGCTTACCATGGCGAGGGAGAACTCTCGGTTACCATTCCAAAAGCCTTTCCGACACGAAAGTAACTTCCTGTCTAAGTTTCTATAGTGTTAATTCACTGAAAGCACACAGGCCTTAGGCTTCAAGTTATACCAACCTCACAGCCCAAACGATCCGTTCATTGTAGAACGAAGTGATTTATACATTTTCTTTACCCGGTGATGGTTTCTCACCCCATTGTCACGGACTATGGGAATGGCAGAGGCAGGAATGGTAGATTATACAACGAGAGACAACGAGACTTACAAACCATAGCGTTTCATTCAATTTTAGACATACTAAAATGGACAAGCATGTAAGCTAGATTAGGGCGGAACCGTCTGTGTTGCCGCGCGCGGTTCGGAACGGATCCGCTGGAACAACACTAGAACCTTTCCAAAAGACCGTGTGTAACGCGAGACGATGAGAGATAAGAAACTGTTGACGCAAGTGAAGGCAGGGAAAGCAGAGCAGAAGTGAAAGATACCTCAGAGATGAGAGGGTACTGTATGGTAGGGAATAAGAGAAAGTGACACGCCTGAATCACTTGTCAAGCACAGTTAGCTACCTAAATGTATGGATGGTTCGATGGGACAGTCTGACCAGAGGAAGGATTGATTCTTCGCAAATGCTGCAACTACCTATTATCTGAAAAGCGAGTCCAACAAGCCCCTGACACACCTCATACATACATTAAGGGCACCTTCGCAACTAGGACGTCGACAAGTGCCCAGGCCAGGAATGGTGCCGGCCGATCATTTAAATCCATTAATGTGTGCTTCGGAGTACTAGACTCCATGTAGCACTTAGCACTACAATAGTGTTTTATGTACAGTTAATATATACTGCCTATATGATTTTCCAATTCGGCTTTCTATCCCGCCACTAAAATGCTAATCGCTTCGATTCATAACGTTTACTGCGGTAAGGTCGACGAGCGCGGCGATGGATGTGTCAAAGGACCGTCTTGACTGAGGTGGGGGGACGTGTAGGGTGGTGATGCGGGTGGGACGCTCGCAGCATTGATCCTCCGTGTGTCGTCTTTCTTAATGAGTTTTGTTGTTTGCGCAGGCGCTGTTACAGCGCGCGCGTGGACGTTATGGGCGGAGATGTGGTTTGATGGGTTTTTGGTTGCAAATCTTTTCGTTGCCTCGACGTAGATTGCCAACGCTTTTACCATTCCCGGCTCTCCTAATAGGCTCTCCAGTGTTAGATGCTTCAGAAAACTGAAGAAGCATCTAACACCGGAGAACCACGAGACTTACGAGACTCTTGAGTGGAAGCACGACAACATCATCGCGGTCTTTGGCACACATCTTTCGGAAGTGGGCTAGGCTGGCCTCAGGACGAACCTGCTTTTGAGCAGTCTGTCACACATTTAGATGTTATTCGGATGCACTAAGAAAGGAGCACGGGAAGCAATATGATGATTAGAGGGGCATGATGGCATAAACAGTAGGAGCGATGAGGACTAAGAGCAAGCTGAAGTTGGCCTATATATAGTTATATTGCTGTGCTGAGGCCGGATGGACCCGAGAGCGGAGATGAAAGCTTATGAGAATTTTAGTTGGCGCTTGGTTGGAAACTGACCCATCTATCAACCCAATTCATCGTTCATCGTCTTCAAGAGCCCCCTACAGACGCAATGGTGAGGTCTAACTTATTTTTTGACATTCGCAAGGCATACCCGGAGCTCTCTGTGCACGGTTGTTCGTGAAACCGAGCTCTTTGTGGCTGGATGGTACGTACAGGCTTTGGATGTAATTTCGTTTCGAACATGACATTGGTCGACCGTCTGCTGCACATTTCAGACTGCATAAATGTACATGTTATGAGATCCTTTTCCCACAAAGCTCAAGGGGCTTGTACATGCACTTGCTGGGCTCGTGTGCGCTCGTGTGCGCCGAGCATTTAGAGCTCCGGGGAGCCAAGCGCTGTCATTGGCCCACGCCATGACTCGTGACTGACGCCCCGTCTCAATGACCAGCCTCCCGTCAAGAAAGGAACTGGCAAGAAGCCCGCTGCGGCTCCCTTTGGCGCTAGCAAGCCCGCCAAGGTGGCAAAGAACCCTCTATTCGAATCTCATCCCAAGAACTTTTCCATCGGTGTGCTCGACCCCCCACATACTTGACTATCCGGCTCGCGTTGTTGATAAAATGGTGCATCTCAGGTCAGGACATTCAACCCAAGAGAGACCTCACGCGTTTTGTCAAATGGCCCGAGTATATCCGCCTTCAGCGACAGAAGGTCATACTGTCTCAGCGCTTGAAGGTGCCGCCGGCGATTGCACAATTCTCGCACACTCTCGACAAGAACACTGCTAGCCAACTTTTCAAGCTCCTTGACAAATACCGCCCCG
The DNA here is from genome assembly GCA_003315975.1 of Lactifluus echinatus. Lineage (NCBI taxonomy): Eukaryota > Fungi > Basidiomycota > Agaricomycetes > Russulales > Russulaceae > Lactifluus > Lactifluus echinatus. The sequence continues at coordinate 12,009 of QFEA01002790.1, forward strand.
AGACAAAACAGGAGAAGAAGGCCCGTCTTGCCACCACTGCCAAGGCCGTTGCTGAGGGTAAAGACTCCCAAAAGGCGAGGCTCAGTCCCGTGGTGGCTGTCAAATCAGTGTTAACCCCCTTTGCAGAACACCAAAAAACCGATCTATGCTAAGTACGGTCTCAACCACATCGTTGCTCTGGTCGAGGCCAAGAAGGCAGCCCTTGTTGTTATTGCTCATGACGTCGACCCAATTGAGCTCGTCATCTTCCTTCCTGCTCTCTGCCGTAAGATGGGCGTTCCCTATGTCATTGTCAAGGGAAAGGCTCGCCTCGGGACCGTCGTCCACAAGAAGACTGCCGCTGTAGTTGCCATCCAAGAGGTCCGCAGTGAGGATGACCGGGAACTTGCCACCCTCATTACCGCTGCTAAGGCCAACTTGTGAGCATTTCCGCATTGTGATACATTCTGTACGCCGCTTATGCGAATGCATCTAGCTCTGACAAGTACGAGGAGCAGCGTCGTGCGTGGGGTGGAGGTATTCGGGGAAACAAGTCTGCTGATATGCTTCGGAAGCGGGCGAAGGCTGCTGGCCAAACGATAACGACGGCTGCGGCAAAGAAACTTTAGTTCATATGTTGTATGCTTGCATGTGTCGAGTTGACGTATGTTCTATGATGGTTTTGTTGACCTTTCTATTGTCGTGCGCGTAAGTAATAAGTGCTGGTGTTGTAAATTTGTAATGTGCATATCGTGTTGAGTGTTGATGCTCCGTCCTCGGCCGGATCCACTTTAAAATATTACTCGGGCGTGGCTCTTTTCTTTTCTTGTGAACTGTGAACCGCTTTTTTTCGCCATGACAGTCGAAAAGTCGGGGCCTCTGAACGCAAATGGCGTTCCACTGTCGGTGACCGATGCGCAGCTGCTCAAGAACGGCCTGCCGTCGACGCTTCCCAATATTGACGTGTGTCCATTCTGCGTCATGACAGACTAAGATTATTGACTCCCGAAGCCCTCTCGTCTCACAATTACCCATGCCCCAACCCTCAAAAGGCTGCCCGAACCGGACACTCTGGTGTTCGGGGAGGTACGACATACCTATTTTTTTTTTTTGTGCACCGCTTTAATTAAAGCAGGTCTCGACGGACCATATGCTTTTCATGGACTTCTCTCCAGAGCGCGGGTGGTCTGCACCTCAAATTAAGCCATATGGGCCACTCAGCCTTGATCCTGCGTGTTCATGTTTCCAGTACTGCCCCAACGTCTTTGAGGGCCTGAAGGTCTGAGTTTTATTTGACCGGGCATCAAGATCATTTGATCATTGTTCAACAATCCCACAGGCATATTTGGGTCCCGATGGGACTCCACTTCTCTTCCGGCCTCACTTGAACATGGAACGTATGGTCCGCTCCGCCGAACGCGTCGCCCTTCCC
>QFEA01002794.1:5323-18571 GCA_003315975.1 Lactifluus echinatus
TTAAAAAAAAAAAAAACACGCTATTGGTGCTTGGGAATATCGCGCAACGCCTGTGGACAATGCGCTCGGGGGAAGTGTGATCGTTGGGAGACCAAGGCACAGAAGCGAGGGGCTGATAGGTTCGCGTACCTCTATGGGATCGGGCCTTGCGGTATTGAAACCATATCCACTCGTGGGAAGTATATTATCCGCGGAGCGAGTAATTGGTTTGGGGGGTTCCCCGTTCAAACGCGTAGCGAAGGAAAGGGACTCTGTCGTCGTTGTATGTGACTTCACAACAGAAGGGAATGAGGATGTTGAAGACTGGAATACTTCAGTGGGCAAAGCTTTTTGAGAGAGGGTAGGCATTCGAGGCGAGATCGGAGGTGAAGGTAGGACATCACGTGGATGGTGTATTTTGTCGGTGGGCTCAGCATGGTATGGTTTTGAAGTTGCAAGTTGCTCATCTAAGAACGCTGAGAATTGGAAGGAATTAGTATAAGCATACATCGGTATTACGGAACCATCAGGCGGCCCAAGCACAAACACCAGAGAGGAAGTCGCGGACTTTCTCGAACGTCAGGACACCCTCTAGACGAGTCATGCAATCAAAGTTGGCGCGTTGACATGGGAGCACGGCTTCACACAAGGGCAAAACAAAGGCATGACTTACAAAACGTTTGCGCCTCAATGGGCTGCTTCGACGCTTGGGAAAGACCAACACGCGCGTCCTGGTATGGCCTATCTGTAGGTGACGGTACGTCGCGCGAGAGTGAACCAGGCGCCAACTGTGAGGCATGAGGCACCCCCTGACGGGCGTCGCTAGGTCTACGTTGCTGTAACGCCTTCTCTTCCTGTCTCTTCCGGCTTTCTTCAGCGTCGACATTTGCGCGGTGGGGTCGGCCGAGGGGCATAGGCCCCGATACTACTGGGCGCGCTCTATCCTGAGGAGGTAATCCGGACTTGACGCTGGCGAAACGGGCGTAGAGAGGAGTCTCCACCGTCGGAGGTTGTTGGCTCGTATTTTGGACGATCGATGGCGAGGGCCTCTCAGTGGGACCTTTCTTTCGGAGAAGGGACTTCATGACTGGCTCTTGCAAGATTAGGACAACATTATGCAGAGATAAAAAGGGTATAAAAGAAAGCGCGCAAACCGGAGCACCACAGAGCACTTCCGGGACGCGGCTGTGTTGAGTTATTGGAAATAAAACTTTTCTTGTTTTGGCAATCAACCAATTCGACCGAACCCGAAATCCCGGACGGCCGACAAGTTCGCAGGTACGCTTACCGCGCGCCAATACTATGACAATGGCACATCATCACAGTCCAGAAGTCGGTCTTCGATTATGCATGCATACTTTGGAAGGGCACTATGAAGCACTAGGCACGGGAATGGCCATATTACCTCTCGGCGTACTCGGTATGCCAATCATGACAAAGATGCCACAAAAAATATCCACGTGGCGCCGGCGTTTGGCTTAGACCCTTAGACCACATGTACTGTAACTGATGTATCAACAACGCCCCCGGCTCTGAAAATCGTCATTAATAATAAGGCCCTACGGCAACGGGATCCTGGGTACTGTTCCTGCATCCTTGGATTCCGGGTTTTTCTGGAGGTCACTCATGTGACAGGTGTGAAATGATATTGGCCCAATTTTTGGTGTGAAAATATGAGAATATGTACTCCGATGTATGCCAAGCTTCGTCTCAAAGCATGTGGTTGTGGATGCCCGCTGAGTAGCTCCTGTCAGCCAAAATATGGAAATAGAGTGGATTGTGGATCGATCATGGTTTCATAGGTGTAGCGGGTGAGGATAGCAACAACGTCAAGAAACTCCAGAACATAAAGTGGCAGCACCATCTGCTCATCGGTCGGTTTGCCGCTGTTCTGGCCGATCACCCACTTGGCTCGACATGGCAAGGTGTCATTGAAACCCTAGCCCCAAAGGCGTCCTAAAAACTAGACCCTACAAAAAACTTCACGCACGCAAAAACCCCAAATATTATTTCACATTACAACACCTCTGTCACGAGTGACCTCCGGAAAACCCCGGAACCCCAGATGCAGGAACGCACCCAGGATCCCGTTGCTGTACGGAGCGTAAGGTTAATTGCATTATCAACTCATGCCATTTGACGTAACAATTTCCGATGAGGCTGCTTGCACGTCTCGGTGGGCACGTCTCGGTGGGCACGTCTCGGTGGTTACAAACATTTTGACAGCATGTGACCTACAGTATCGATGGCGACAAACAACCACCACAGGGAAGACTCGTGGCACGTAGCTATTTGTCTGTCTCTGAGAGCGCGATACTGAACCATTTCTCATTTTCGTTCCCATTATTGAAATTTCCCACCAGCTGAAATTTTTGATTCACCACCAAGGGAAAAGGTTATGACTGGCCTAGTATATCTGGTTAAACAACCCTCGAATTCTTGTTTCTGCAGACGATTTGAATGGAAGTTCCCGCCTGTCATTGGTAACCTCGCGCCAAAGCTGGGAAAAATGAATCGCGAGAGACCACATTTGACGCACCAGGCATTCTTAGAGCAACGAGAGGCACATGTCAGGCTCTCCTTTCGTTCAGCGCCCACGTCCATTGTGGCTCAGCGAGGCCTATTACTGAGATGCCAAAACGAAAACGAACAGAAGAGCTTAAACTTGATGAGCCGTCAAGGCGTTCAAACATGCCTATGGCCCTTCTCTATCGCTTCGACCACATTCGCGATCATCATGGCGAAGGCCTAGAATGACCCGACTCTGCCATACACGAGTTTGCACCTACCGTGTACAGCCATCACGAGCACAGCACGCATTCCTTTCCTACCTCTACAAGATTTTCTGTTCATATGAGTATATTTCTCAATCATGGCAGCTCGTGCTTCTGAAGGACACCTCAATGGAACTGCTCAACGCAACTAATGGGCACTGTTGTCAAAGATGATAAAATAGGGCCGGGAGGTACTCGACAGAGTTCATATCCAACTGAATTGCTGCTTACACAATAAGCTTGTTGTCCAAGTTCCTCACTTGATTATATGCGCTTTCACCTCGTACCTCGGACTAGATGTCGTCCTTTCGACGAGACAAGATTCATAGAGCTCACCCTACGTCCGTCACTCATTATTCTTGCAATTATGCCACCAGGAGTCACGGAGCGTTCATCCTCCAGACCTAATTTTCAGTCAGCTCTGCATCGGTGGCATGTCAGCTCAAAGGCGATTGGAACGAGAAGCGAATTCTGTGTGGGAGAAGCCAGATATCTAGTCAAGATCCTCGAGCCTGTAACGAAGCTACTTGCTAGCGTGTGGCATGGAACTTACCGCAGGGTAGCTTAGCTGCCAACCATACGCGACCGCGTACTGGAACTCATTCACCCGACAATCTAGGAGGGTGTCAATTTCATCATCATAATCGAGTGCCACGAAGGATGATGCTACTGTACAGTAATCGATTTTGAGTTGAGATCGAGAAAACTCGGAAAGACTTCTCTTCCTCAATTGACTGAGAGGAAGGTGATGAAAAACTTCATAATTGCAACAGACGCCTTTATAGCCGCTCTGGAGAAGACGAAGCATTCTGCCCTGCCATCCAATTGATACCTAGACAAAACAACTTATGAACGAGTCTTGATCCGTTCCTCGCTCGTTTGCCTCGGGTGAGTGAAGGGGTATCAAAACAAGTGTGTAACATTGATTGTTTCACAATTTCATTCTGATGAACAGCCCAGATGGAGAATGTGACTACTGATATCATTTGCTGTACGTCACCTGGGCGCCGTACTACTGCTCTTTTGTCATGTCCCGCTTGGAGAGGTGGCTCTCGCTGGAGAATGCTCAACTGGCGTCCGGTCATGATGTTCTACGATGGGTCAACTGAAGCTTTTAAAGATGTGAGCTTCCGTATTTTAGCGATCAACCGCCAATAGTCACTTGCTTGCACACAACCCAAACCACCAACAGGTCACTGAATGCCAATGCATCGCCCTCAAAGATGGCGTACTCATCTTGGAAGACGGTACCGTCGATCTTGTGTGTTGGTGAGGGACCACCGCTCAATCACCAGTGAGAAGTGGGAGTAAAATTGAGACCAGAATGGAAGGAACGAGACACGGACTTTGGATGAAATATGGGCAGTCACGCGTGTTTCGGGCTCACTACGTTTTCTCTCCTCCGTAATGGCTCACTAACTGCCTCCTCGTTTCCTCTTGTTGAGATGCCTCTTTATGTCTATATTCCCATCTAGCTCTTGTAATCTACTTTCCAGCGGTTCTTTCGCTTCCTTCCTCTTCTACATACATACATGTCTGAACAGCCTCTCCCCTCTGCACCTGTACGTACGCCCTTCTTCGATATGGAAAAGGTCTTATTCTCAACAACTGCGCAGCATGCTGGTGCTCCCCTCAGTCTACTCTCCTTATCCATCGCAGCCGCCAACGCGAAACCAATAGAACTACCTCAGGATTCTTCTTTTGACATCGACGACGACCACCCGTCCCGCAGTGGGGGCATTGAAGGCACGCAGCCTTCGCGCAATCCAAACCAAGGAGTGGCCGTTCATAATGGGACGAAACACCGTCGTCTCTCATCTACGGGGCAGGCCCGTCGACGACTCAGCGACGCGCGCGATGCCGCAAGCCGTCCATCGTAAACCAAATACCACTTTATCTGTTTCCGTCGCTCGATGCTGATATCGGTCTTCAGTCCCGTGGTACTGCAGACGGCAGCCGCAGCACTCGGCTCTCTTGCTTCATTATCCATATCTCCGTCAGCGCCACCACCAGGACTTGACTCGTCCACCTCCGCTCGGGCGCCTACGGGCCCGGTCGCGATTCCCATGCTCAACACCTCCGTTGCTAGACATGGTATTAGCCGGTCTGTTCCTATAGATGACGGATCCAGCGTTTCTGGTTCGCCACCTCTCCAGGGAGATTCGAAGGCTGGGGTGACAGCTGCCGTCGGGAAAAATGGTAAGAAGCGGGGAACGATCTTCACATGTGAAAGCTGTTCAAAGGTTCGTACAAGTGCCATGTTATATTTACGTTGATGTTGGTCGAGTACTGAGGCTGACACCATAACACGGTGTAGGTATATCGTCACCCGTCTTGCTTGATCAAACACCGATGGGAACATACACCACACTGGCGAGAGGCGTCAAAATTTTTACTGAGCAAGCACCAGCAGGTGCAGCTGATGGAGGTGTGTACTATCGTCATTCTCATATTCGCGTTTCCATGGGTATGATATCATGTATTGGCTTTGGGTCATTTTCGTATAGACCCCTCATTGGGGAGAACGGCTTTCCAGAGTTACTTGTTTTCGAACTGGCGTTCATGCGGGCATTTTACTGATGCGACGTTCTCCCTCTACATACAGGCTGCCGCGATTCTTTCGCACCTGACGCCCTCCGCATCAGGTGGTTCGTCCCTCCCAAACGACCGCTCGCTCTGGCCGTCATTTCTATCTGGTGGCGTATTGCCTCCGCCACTTCCGCTGGGCGAGACCACCACAGAGACGGCGGCGCACCCAACTTCAAGTTCAGTGCCATCGGGGCCTCGCATACATGACTATGCACTACCCACTACGAGCGTTGGCGGGATTACACGCCTGCGGCCAGGGATTATCGCAGTGCCGACAGAACCGGTATCTTATACCCGGCACGAGGGCGTGGCCCGTCAAAGCTGTATGACAGGTTACGGGTCAATGGGAATTGAGCCGTCCTCATTTACTAGTTCGTATCAATCGTCGGCCGGGCTCATCGTGCCGCATGCACGGGTATCAGGGGGTTCGGACAGGTGGTCACTTTCGCTAGGCTCGAGCGACGAAAGCGAGTTTGTGGAGGTTGAAGCGGAGGGGAATGATGTGAGTGTGAAGGAAGAGGTGGGAGTGGGATGGGACGGAATGGAGATGGAGATGGAGTTGTAGAAGGGTTGGTTGGTAGCTAGCTATAGTCTGGTCTCAGGTCGTCTGTGCTGTATGTTACCCGTGTGTTTTGTGTATGTTGTTTATGGAAGGTGGCATTGCGACGCTCACGGTCAGAGGCAGAGGCCACCACCGCCTTGCCATCATGGACGGTATCTCCCATCACCTCGGATCAGACTCGCCACCATCCAGACAGAATATACTCACCTCTTTTCTACGCGGCCGTCCACGAGGCACTTCCCAGTCCAATCCCTCCCCTCTTGTCGATCGTGATTCTCCTACTCTACCCTCTCCCCCGCCCTATATCTTCGCCTCGCCTCCGTCCCCAGGTCCCAATAGACGTCGTTCCACCGCCGCCCCCGGCATACAACCCTCAACGTCGCACAACCTGCCCATCTCATCCGGAATTACGCAGATTCTGCGTAGACGTCGCTCCGGCGGCGCACTCGCATCCTCCAACACCCCCCAGGTCCCCGCCGTCGCGTCGAGCAGCATCCAGCCGTCCAGCATGCCTGCCCTCTCCAATGTGCCTCTCAACCCAGGAGCACCCGGAGCAGGAACGACGACAACGCCCACCCCGGGTGGAGGCATGTCACACCGCATCCGCCTCGTGCCACATCTGGACAGTCGTCGGTCGCTGCGCTTCGACCCTATCACCCGCGACGTCACAGAGGGCGACGCCGCGCTGCGCATCGGCCGTTTCACCGAGCGCTCGGGCATGGGGGTGTCCCAGGCGAACGCACTCAACTCGAACAAGCTGGCGTTCAAGTCCAAGGTCGTCTCTCGTGCTCATGCCGAGGTCTGGTGCGAACCGGGGGGCAAGTTTTTCATCAAGGACACCAAGAGCAGCTCGGGCACCTTCCTCAACCATGTCCGCCTCTCCCCGGCGAACCAGGACTCGCGCCCGTTCGAGCTCAAAGACGGGGACACCCTTCAGCTCGGCGTCGACTACCAAGGTGGTACAGAAGATATTTATAAATGCGTGCGTATCCGCGTCGAGATTGGTCGCGAATGGCAGGCTTCTGCAAATGCGTTCAAGTACGTGGCTTTTCTTCCCCCCCCCCTCACCACTTTTTTTCTTTGTGAATATGGGAATGCCTTTGTTGAGACAACCCCCGGGTAAATTTTAATTCAGCACCAACGCATTGCGCCAGCTCAAATCGCTGGCAACGTCAAATACCCCTTCGGCATCCAAATCGATAGAGAAGAAGCCCGCACTCAAGTCCGGCTTCTCTGATTGCTGCATTTGTACGTCCCGCGAGTCGCGTGTGCTTCCATAGATTATGGTGGCCCCATCGATAAGTCTGTTGGTTGACACTTTTCTCGTTTTCTCGCATATCAGGTCTCTTTTCCGTAACGATCCAACAAGCGCTCTTCATCGCCCCTTGCTCCCATGCCTTCCATTACAAGTGTATTCGTCCCTTACTCGAGACGCACCACCCCGCATTTTCGTGCCCCCTCTGCCGTACTTTTGCAAATCTCGAAGAAGACGTCGAAGTTGATGCGGCTTCGATCGACCTGGACGCTGACGCCGCGGCCGAAGAAGACGAAGCGGTAGCAGCAGCAGCACCGGCTACTCCTGCTCCAGCTGCTGGCGGTGCTACCACCACTGCGACCACACCCGAAGATGTTGATATGCTTCTATTGTCCCCGCGTTTAGGTCGAGAGCGAGGCGAACGAGATGGCGCAGAGACAGAAGTCGAGCCTGAGGTGTTAATGGGTGCCACCGGCAGCTTGCGACGGATCCCAGTCCCACCAAGTATCATCGACCTTGCTGAGGGAAGCGACGACGATAGGGATGCGGAGATGGCTGACGCTTACAATCACGACTCGGAGGCTCCGTTGCCACCCCTCCCCGTTGGTGAAGGGTTACTACTTCCGCCTCCGCCGGAACGCGAGATTCCCGGGGCGCGCAGCGCCTCCGTTTCAGACGCCGAAGATGCGAGCGGAGAGAGTGCACAGGGCCCCGAGGACGCCGATCGAGCTACGAAACGCAAACGATAAAACCATCGGTTAATGACTTTTTTTTCTTCTCTCTGTGCTGTGTCTTGGTTGCACGTTCCATCACCGTGTTGCTATGTATGGTCCTTCCCCTCCACTCCCCACTCCCCACAGATACGTGTCAGATCCCCGAAACAAACTGTAATCCGGTAAATATTGCATCGCAGCTGGGGTGGTCAATCGTTATTTGGATGGATTTCTTGAATGTCTTACTACACGGTCTTGTAACCGCTTCTTCACATGGAGCCTATCTTTCTCTTCTGTGTTTCTCTCCCATCCTCGCTTTTCTCAATTAGTTTATTATGAATGTTTCGCTAATCAGGTTGGATTTATGATTACGATACACTTGTTTTACCCTTCAGCACTTAGGAAACGGCGCAACTCGGCTGTCGTAACTCGTGACAAGAAATAAAAACTAAGCCTTGGGGCCTCTCGGTCACGAGCCGATTTGCGCCATCTTCGTTTCTGGGCATCACGGGAAATGGGGAGGCGTTAGCTTTCCGAATCATACCTTTTCTGATCATTGCGTAGCCAAAGCGAGATAATATCCATCGGCCAGGTAGAAATGTGATTAAAGCACTGTTATAATCCAAGGACTCGGTTCAGTACAACGAAACGCCTCGTCGAGGCAATTGAGCCCGGGGGAAACCACCATCCACCCGTCTTCATGCCAAGTCCGAATGATCGAGGAGAAACTGTACGCGATTTAAGGGACTCTGGGAAACGTGGAATTAACAAGACCTCGGTCAAACTGACAGCGCTGGTTAATTACTGAGATATTGTGTCATTCATTCATCAAGAGCGTTCGTGCCAAGCAATTCGGACAGATGGATGACGCGGTGACAGCCTTTCCTTGAGGTGTATGGCAACGAATATTAATGAAGCAACGGCACGGTGCCATCGAGTCGCCAGTGTAGCGCACTGTTGTACAGGGGCGCGCTTATGGGAGCTTATTTTTGTTCACTCGGGGTGTCGTTTTGGTGGAACAGTTTGTCGTTTTTCGCACGCACCTTCAAAGTGGGCCGATGCGAAACGCTCTGGGGAGTATGGGTGGTGTCCAACGGCCTCCGCAACCGGATATCCGTCCATGCCCATACGTGCCAGCGTCCGTGAGATTCCACCCATGCGGTAAACATGCTTTACTTGTCGGTGCTTGTCACACATGAAGCCTCGACCTGTCATCTTGGCGATCATGTCCACAACTGAACAGGGGCTAGGCTACTATCACTAGTGATAATCTAGGCGAAAGGTCAGGTAGCCGCGCTACCAACATGTGGGCAAGTGGTGGCTGTGTCTCGAGAACCAAGACATTCTTCTTCATAAACGAGGAACAGCTAAACCAAAAAAAGCGGAGACTTAGTGTCGTCTATTGTACTTGCATCGGAGAGAATAAGGACGAGCTCGAGCACGAGCACGAGCAAAGGGCATGGAACAATGCCAAGTATTACCCGCGTTCCAGACCAAGGGCGTGGAGCTGTCGTCACGCTTACAAGAAGTCACATTCACGAGCAACGAGCAACGCAATGCAACGCAACACGGAGCCCCCACGGAATGGCCCTGCGCAACTTCAAGTTGCAGCCAATAAAAATAAAGAGGCACTGTCGTTGTTCTCCAACATGATTCGTCTGGCTATCAATTTGGTTGATGGAACGTGCTGATGTGACCAACAAACAGGACAAGGTTACGACAAATATATAGAAGGCGGGTCTGCTGGTGTTCCTGACGGGCGCTGATTCCCGTAGGGCTCCTGCAAATTCGCCAAATCCCTTTTACCTCTTTACTACCACATTCTTTCACTCTCTTTTACTTCTTTTTTCGTCCTGAAATGACCACTCCTGCCTTTCCAGACCCCTTTGCACATGAAAGGGCATTCGGTCCCACTTTCTGGCATGCTCTTCTCTCAACTGCCGTGTTTAGATGCTGGCATATACTCCTCTTCATGGGAGCTTGGTCGACTACAATTACTGTCATTAGCGCAAAGGTAAAAAATCTGAGTATAGCTAGTACCCTCCTCACAGTGTTGGTTTGGAACATTGCTTTGTCATGACCCCAGTTCTAACGTTCGGACTGCCAGCCTTGGTACTGTTCTCGGTTTTGTCATTTCTTACCGAACAACGTCGAGTTTCGAGAGATACAACGAGGGTCGCAAGTATTGGTCGCAAATCGTGTTTGCCTCACGGACATTCGCCAGGTTGGTCTGGTTCCATGTCCCTGGTGCGTATAAGCATTCGTGCTCCGAAGATCCCGTTTTGATGATAGTGCAGATACTATGGATCTGGGGCCCGATGTCCCAGACGAGGAGAAAAAGGCCCGTGTGCTAGTTGAAAAAAAGACCGTCCTGAATCTGGTCGATGCATTCTGTGTGGCAGTAAAACACTACCTACGCGGTGAAGAAGGTACGTCGAGTGTTTATAGAATTACCATGGTATCCATTTCTACGTCATCATAGGCATACACTACGATGACATGTATCATAACGTCAAGTTCCTTCCGTCATACGCGCTTCCCGCGGGTATGCCATCCAGAGTCGACCTGTCGTCCGATTTGAGTTCTCCAAAATCCGCGTCGTTCCAGCAGCACCAGGTAGCTACTCGACGCCGCTCTTCCGTCAATCCTCCTCGTGGGTCAGTTTCGGCCGAAAACGGTGGAGCGCTCTTCGATTCCACGTCTGCCGGCACCCTTCCACCACCTGCCACTTCTCCGGAAGAGGCGGATGCCAAACAGGAAAAAGTCGAACATGTTGACCTCTCTCAGCCGCCACGTCCTTCCATGAGTGCTGCAAGCATGAAGTACCGCAACGCAAAGGGGTCACTGGCTGGCCCCCCTCAATTGCTTCCAGCCCGCAATCCCCCCAAGTACTCGTTCTTTGACGTTTTCCCCTTCTCGCTCTTGGTGAGGTTCCTCACTCGCCGCGGCAAGGAGGTAAAGGGCAAAAAGGGAGCTCGTCTGCGCGTAAAACTCGTCCGGCAAATGGTCAGTCATAACGTGCCCCTGGAAATTTCCCTCTACCTGGTACGCTTCCACTCCCGATGATGCTCAGTTTTGTCTCCTTTTCTCAATAACGCCCAGAGCTCGTACATCGCCGCACTCCAGAATCGTAAAGCCATTGACGCTGCCACAACCTGTACGTGCTTGGTTTGACTTGAAAAAGGCGAGACAACATACCCTTGTGATCACCCAGCTAACTTGATTGCTGCACTTAATCAACTGGTTGATGCACTGACCGGACTGGAACGGATTCTGACCACACCTATCCCCTTCTCGTGCGTGTAGTCGTATTTGTCGACTCACTGTATATTGATTGCCGTCTTTAGATATTCGACACATCTTTGGGCCGTGACACTCCTTTATTGCTTCTTCTTGGTAGTCTACCTCAGATTAGCCCTCATCTAGTTTGGATATTGACGTACTTGCGCAGCCTTTCCAGATATATCAGACACTCAAGTATCTGACCATTCCTGGGACCATCGTTGCGGTACGTGCGCCCTGTGAGTGAAGGCGCTCCGTTAGTGGCTGATCTTCTCTTATTAGAGCTTTGTCTTTATCGGCTTCCTGGCTGCCGGCGAGGAAATTGAAAGTGAGTGAAGCACATTTCGCCTCGTGTAGTATCCCCTGACCCCATTATTCTCCGGCTAGACCCATTCGGTACGTGACCACTTTCATAACTATTTTGATCTCGGATTGAACCAAAAACGTCTGTTTGCAGGCTATGACAAGAATGATTTGGTATGCACCTCATCGTTCTTTGAGTTCACACGGGTGGCTCATTTTAGTTCTAGAACCTGGACCACTTTACTAATGGCATCATCCGTACGTAGCTGTCCGCTAGCTACGATGCACCCTGACGGTGTTCGCTGACTATGCACGTAAAGGCGAAGAACTTGCAGCAATTTCTGCGACGCCATCGCCGGATCCCAATTACTGGGTCTTCTCTTCATTCAATGACAGCATCTTTAGCCCGCACCATCATGATGCTGAGCGCGTCACGCCGGAGGAGTGGGTTCACCGGGGAACAAACAGAATGCAGATGGAGCTGTCAGACTCTTGAGCCAGACGTTCTATTTCTAAGTTGATGAATTTCCATTGCGATTGAATCGTGCTTTTAGTAGCCATAGTACTCTAACTCTACCTTTCTCGTCGTTCGTTCGTTCTCTTGCGCTGCTGCCTCTGTGTCGCTCGGCGCCGGTTAATTAAAAGTTTTGATCACGTGCGCATCGTTGTCGATAAACAAATTAAGAAATGATTGATTGACTCATGAAAGCCGCTGGATGCTGAGGTCTTATCGTTGTAGACGTCTTTATCCAAGACAGTTCGTCCACTCTCGCAGATTCAAGGCTGACATGGCCAACATTCTCGTGAACAAGACGGCTCATGAATTTGACAAGACCCGTTTCGAGGCTTTACTTAACCGCAGGTTCTTCTATGCACCAGCTTTTGAAATCTACGGGGGTGCGTAACAGACATGCGCTTTCGACGTCCATTCACATCTCCTCTAGGCGTCGCCGGGCTATATGATTATGGTCCCCCCGGTTCATCACTCCAGGCAAACATCATCACGGAATGGCGCAAGCACTTCATCGTGGAAGAACACATGCTGGAGATCGATTCCACCATCATGACGCCCGCACCAGTGTTCGAGACATCGGGCCACGTTGCCCGTTTTGCAGATTGGATGGTCAAGGATGTTAAGACCGGTGACGTCCTACGCGCTGATCACTTGGTCAAAGGCGTCCTCGAGGCCCGTCTCGCCGGTGACAGGGAGGCGCGGGGCTTAGTCGCCCAGCCGCAAAAGGAGGACGAGAAGAAGAAAAAGAAAAAGGCGGTAAAAGCCTCCGCAATCCAATTGTCCGACGATGCCGTGAACGAATACGAGGTCACACTGGCACAGGTACGATGACACCATCCCCTGTTCCTGTCTATGCCATCATGGTCATGGGGCCTTGCTTCCGTACAGCTGGATAATTATTCGGGTCCCGAGCTAGGCAAATTATGTCGCAAGCATGACATCCGAAATCCAGACACTGGCAACGAAGTCACAGAACCCCAACAATTTAACCTCATGTTCACCAGCAGCATCGGACCGACAGGTCAACATCCCGGGTGTGATGAGCTCACCTGACCCTCATTCGTAATCGTGCGACTGATAGACGGCTTATTTCACCAGCTACTTGCGCCCAGAAACGGCGCAGGGCCACTTTTTAAACTTCTCCCGCCTGCTAGAGTTCAATAACGGCCGTGTCCCATTCGCGTCTGCCCAAGTTGGACGCTCTTTCCGGAACGAGATTTCCCCACGTGCGGGGCTGCTCCGCGTGCGCGAATTCACTATGGCAGAGATAGAACACT
>QFEA01002794.1:18601-34675 GCA_003315975.1 Lactifluus echinatus
GTGCGCGAATTTACTTTGGCAGAGATAGAACACTACGTCGATCCTGAGGATAAACGTCACGAACGTTTTGACGAAGTGCGGGATGTTATGCTCGATCTCCTGGACCGAAACGTGCAGGCCAGCGGCAGCACGCAGGTCAAGAAGATCAGTGTGGGTGATGCGGTGGCGTCTGAGATCATAGCGAATGAAACACTCGGGTATTTCCTGGCGCGTACCCACCAGTTCCTGGTCAAAATCGGGATCAACCCTGTCCGCCTACGCTTCCGTCAGCACATGGCTAATGAGATGGCACACTATGCTACGGATTGTTGGGACGCCGAGATCCAGAATTCTTACGGATGGACTGAATGCGTCGGCTGTGCGGACCGTGCGGCCTACGACTTGACTGTGCATTCGAAAAAGACTGGCCACCCGCTGGTCGTTCGTCAAGCGCTCAAAGAGCCCGTCATTACCGAACGTCTAGTCGCCGAATTCAACAAAAAGGTCCTTGGAAAGACATTTGGTAAGGATGCAGGGGTGATACAGAACGTCTTTGCAGAATTGGAAGAGTCGCGCCTACTCGGAATCCAGACGGAGTTGAGCAAAGGGTGCGCGGTTTCAAGTGAAACCGCATAATGGCCACTTAAGAAAACGCCCATAGATCCACCGTTGTCACCACGCCGGACGGGAGGGAGCTTACTCTGACGCCCGAAGTCGTCACAGTTGAACGTAAGACGTTCAAGCAGTCCAGTGCGTCGATTCTTCAGACGCCAAGTGGGCCGGCCACTAAGTGGTTGTCCCATGAGTTCGCGAATTTACCCCAAACGTCATCGAGCCCTCTTTCGGCCTCGGCCGCATCTTGTATGTCCTCCTCGAGCACAATTTCTGGGCCCGTGAGCAAGATATTGAGCGTGGAGTAAGTTTTTCGCGCCCACCTATGCCAAATTAATGCAGCGAGGTTCATTGGCTTCTGTCAGGTGCTCTCATTGCCTCCGGTGGTTGCGCCAACAAAGGTGCTCATCGTGCCTCTGAGCGCAAAAGAAGAGTTCGACCCTCTCATACAAGAAGTTTGTACGTCACACTTTGTCATTTAGTCGTGGATTAGACATGACGGTTCTCATTGTTTGGCCAGCTTCGAAGCTGCGCAAAGCCGGTATCTTCTCACGTGTCGATGATTCAAACACCTCTATAGGGAAACGGTACGCGCGCAATGACGAACTCGGCACACCATTTGGTGTGACACTCGATTTCGCTTGTGAGTACAGGGCCTGATGACGAGTCGGCAAAATCTGACGTGTAGAAATTGGCGCACAGCGGTCCAGAATCGGACGATGACACTTAGGTACGTGCACTCATGGATGCTGGCAAGCGAGAGTCCAACTTACTCATCTCATCGCAAATCAAGGGAACGCGACACCACGGGACAACTAATCGGTGACATTGACGATGTCATCTCTGTTCTCATAGACCTCGTCAATGGTAATACTGACTGGGCCGGAGCCTGCACACGACTCCCCGCATATGACGGCATTCAGGCGATTGATTAATGGGCGTAGCTCGTTGCGTCAAGACTTTTGGGGTGCCAGATTCATTTCGGTGGAGGTACAAGAGTGTAATTACAGGAGCTATATCAAAAGGAATGTGGCGGTATGTGATAGATTTGGCGGTATAAATGATGCCGGCGTTGTCTCGTGCTGGGGTCAAGTGACTGGGTGCGAGGAACCAAGACAACCACCTTTCTCCCGCGTGTGGGGTTGCAACATGTGTGCTATGAAACGGATAGTGATTTACCTCTCTACGCCTCACGGCTTCTTACTATGGGCAAAGACCTGGCAGACGGTGCACGGCATATTTGTTATTCCTCTCCACACTCTTGGTATGGGCTACGGTACTTCCCTACAAGCTTAAGAGACTTTTGTCACATCTGGCAAGCGTGGGTAAAGACCCGATCCCCATCGAACGGTGATTTACACACCGGGACCCCAACGTGGGTGCCCGTGCCCCGAGAACTTACTACTAACCAGAGATGACACTAGCTTGGTAGTGCAGACGTGTGGCTGCACATACGCTTGAGATAAAAACATGCCGTACGCTGCCCCACGTGTCGGAACCATCTCCCGTAGGAGATGGCACGTTTTGACCCCATTATTGGCTGGGATAATCACTGCAGATGGCAAAGGGGTGGGTCAAGGAGGCATCTGACCTCGAGTTATTTCCCACTGTATCCATTTGATAATTTGACGTTGCCGAGATCCTCGGGGCAGCGGAATCGAATTGTAGGGCTGTGGCCGGGGTGACCCGCCGCCCTCCTGGCTTTGGGGACCTTTGAAGCGAGCTCGTTTGCACTGGTAGATGCTGTTGCACCGACCAGGCCAGACCCCCATGCCGCCTATCAGAAAAAATTGGTTGGGGGAAACGGTGACGCTCGGGGTATCAGCTCAAAGACGCTTAAAGCGGAAAATATACGCTCGTGATCATGTGCGTGGCTCAAAATGGGCGGCGTGCGAGAATTAGGCATGCACTGGGGGGGGGAGATTATTGATGGGCGCAAGTCCAGGCCCAATGACGCGGGTACCTCGTGTCGCGCGGCAAGAGATGAATCTCTTTTTAACGCAGACCAGACAGGCGTTGCGGGGAAGGCAGTGGCTGACGTTTCGGTTTCGGCCGCGAGGCCCTGTGCAAAGAGGGGGGGGGGGATGGAGAGGGAGCGCCAACACGGAGCGCTGGCCGAGGGTTGGAAACCGGAAACCGCTCCCTCCTTAGGATTCGGGGTGTTCCGAGGAGTGCTGCTCAAAGAAGAGCAGCTAGCGTTGGCAACCAAGGCCAAGGGAGAGATGAGAATTAAACGGGCGAGGGGAAGGTGGAGACTTGGGAAGTTTCTCTTTTTGAATGCACACACGGGCTGGAGGATTGCGCCAGGAGAGAGAGGAAATTGACATGGAGAGAGGGAAGGACGCCCAAGTGCCGTACTGAACCCGAGCCGAATCACGAAATAAGTAAGGGATGATACCGAACGCACCAGGCGAGCGGGCCATACGACCGTGATGACCATTTATACGATGCATCTGTCGCCATTTCAGGGTAAGCGGTGATCTATATCTTCGGCAGTTGCACTTCATTTCTCAGGATGAGTAGCGATGCCTGGCGCTGTACGTACGGCCAAAGGAGGGACGAGAACGACATCTGTAGAACTAAAAGTGTGCAGAGCGCTCTGGTATCGTTCCCAAATGGACGTCAGCACTTCTAAACACCTCCGCTATTGCAGAGAAAAAATAGAAGGGGCGCTGCCGGGGAATGAATGGCGGAGGAACGAAGGTCGGTCACGAGGCAGACTAGAGAGGGGAGAGGAGGGAGGGGTGAAGGATAAGTACGTCAAACGACCAAGGGGCCTTTGACTAGAGGACGAAGAATGACGAAATACGATAAGTGGATAAAGAAAAGAGGGATCAGAGGGAGGAGGGAGGACATCTGAGGGCTGGACTCGACCGTCCGTCGCCCGGTCTGTGCTCTGCTGTGCTCGCGATTATCTGAATTCCCATTGGACAGCTCGACCGATTGGTCAGTTGCGTTTGCAAAGATCTCAATCTCGCTATGGCCACCCTCGCCGCCCAGCTATAAAGCCTATTCTCATTTCTCATTTCCACATCACATCTTCATTCCGCGTCTCCTCTCTCACTCTTGTCTGTATTTTTATCATATCCTCTACTCCCCTACCTCTACCATGCCCGACGCGTCCAAGCCCATCCAGAAGGGTGTCCCCTCCCACCTCCTCGCGCTCCCGAGTGTCTCCAAGTCACTCTCCCAGCTCCCGCAAGCCCAGCACATCTCACAGATATCCGTCTACACCTCCTCAATGTCCCCACAGCACGCTGCCGCGAGTGAAGCCAAGGTCTGTACCCCCTCCCGTCCACCGCTTATCTTCAGGGCGAAACTTAAACCCCTCTTAGCTTCAAAGGGCACTATCAAACAATGTTGGGCCGGCGCAAACGCTCGCATACGCGACCACCGTAAGCCGTTTGCGCCCGTTTGCGCCCGACCATCCTGAACTGAACTCCGTATCCAGCAGTCACCCGCACCTAATCATAATGCAGCCTCGCAGCCGCTGATGATGAAAAAGCCCGTATGTCTTTGTTCACTTGGTTCCCAAACATCTACTTATATCGTTCATTCCCCTCCCCCTTCACAGGCTCGAACAAAACTACAGGCCTAAATGGTCACAATACAACTCTTAGACTTTCTGGGTGCTTTCGGGACTTTTGGTCGTCACACACTGGTTAATTTCGCTTTCCTCGTATATCGTTGTTCGCATGCATATTCTCATAGACCGGGGGTGTTACTGGGATCACACCCCTCCCCCTCCTCATTATCGCATTTCCTCCTATCTCCTCGCATTATATCTCTCTTCCGATGCACATTGTCGATACCATCCGCATCACATACTCTCCTCAGTGCTACCCTCAACCATCCTGTCTCGTTTACTGCGCTACTTGCCATGCTATGGTATCCGCGGTTCTATGCAGATGCAGACCTACACTGCGCTGGTGCGCTACGCCAATAGCCAATATAGTTTTTTATATAGAAAAAAAATTCTATAAAGTTTGATCGCAAATACTAGCGTCGCTTGCGGCCACGGCCACGAAAGATATCCATCATCAACATCCACGGGTCGGCTGTCTCCGTTTTGAGTCATTTATACAACGCGCCGGGTACTACTAAGTGACTCAAAAGTGCCATACCCAGCGTCCCTTTGTTGTTCCAGGTTTCATCACCACAGGGGTCCACTCGGACGCGTCTGGGATTTGTGCCTTCATAATAAGTGCTGTGTTCCGCCGGAGGTGTCACTATCAGATGTTGGTGATGTTTTCTGGATTCATATTTTCCCAACATGTCGATAAGCGCGACTGGGTAACACGGTCTTGACGGTGCCGTCGACCGGCATTTCTCATCCCCCTTTGTGATCCCAAAACAATGAACAGTTCCATTTTCTATCTATCGCCCACGCGGCAATCGTGCGCCCCCATCGCGACATCAGATCGTCAGTTTGACCCCTGGTCACGAAAGCGAGCGTTGAGTACCCTATCTGGCTCAGGGTGGTCCTTCCTCACGCCTGTCATTAATGGCAAACGCCACTGCATTCTGCTGGCTTGCAAGATGCAAGGCGGATAAGCCGTCGAGACCGGATCTCCGATCTTCGTAGAACGTCCCCCTCAGTGGTCCGAGTTGGCGTGCCCGAGAAACGCCTCCTTATCCATCTAACATCTGTCTGTTTGATGAGTGGCCGGTGAAATGGAGGTATTGCACGACCCGCATTCAAAACATGCACACACACACACCCATACTGATAACTGTTGTACGCGGCAATAGAGTCCGACTGGGATGCCTATCCTGGACATGGTTCCACGTATGCAGAAACGTGCTTTTATCCGCTCTAAGCTCTAATCTAAGCTTGCTTTTGCTCTGCTTACCTCCGGTTGTCCCCGTTGGTGCATTTTTCTTTCACCGCCCGTCCGCACCATCAGACCCGAGGGTGGCTTCTTTTCCCATTCTATCATCCTTGAGATGGCCGGCTACACGTTACATTAATTGGTGATGCCGTGAGGATACGCCGCCACAGCTTTACTGATAACGTTTGGCTTGTCACCGTCGAGATCGGAGAGTTGCGAACCAGACAAACATTTCATTGGCGTAACGGCGGCAGTGCCTAACCTCTTTTTTTTCTGTTGACCGATTCCATCAACGGAACGGCATTGTATTACCAGACCGAACTGCAGCAGAGCGTTGGTTACGATTCAAGCCGGATGTGATGCAATAAGCGTTAGAGATGGCACCAACATCCCCGCACGGGTCAAGAATAGCACGGCATTTGGTCTTTGTTTCGAACTTTGACCTATCTCAAGACGGTCGAGTCGGAGGCTCGCTTTCTGACCGGCATATTACCGACGGTCCGCGAAGGCGAAGGTGCGTCCGATCGATGCACCATGCCAGTGAGGGAAGCGAACGTTGCAGGTACCATGAGCAAGCCGATGGAACCCCTCTCTCTTCGACTTGCGAGAAGGCTGGTCCAACTGTAAACCTTGTTCATGGGTATCGTGTATCTCGGGCGCTTTTCCAACTACCTGGGGTACCCCCCGAAGCGTTGATAACCTACCGCAACTTGCTGGCGTTATCTTTATATGCGTTATCTCTCCCCACACCAATCCTGGGATACCACGGGGACCGCCGCTACTGTTAGATTTGCGCTCGTGTGGATAAAATTTTCCTTCCGTACTTTACTGTCTGCACATAAAAAAAACAACAACAGAAAATGAATAATGCTACTTAACGCCATATATTGAAAGACTCGGAACCGCTGATCTTGCTATGCATGTCCTTCTCTGATGACCTTCAAGCCCCGTCCATTTCCCCCTATCACAAAGTCAATCTGCCTTTGCTCTTGTCCATAGCGGTCTTTATGCTATAAACCACGAGCCATCCACCCCAAGACGGCAAGGCATCCTCCTATCCCCCACCATGTTTCATCCTCCGCGGCGCACACGCCGTCCCTGCGGCAAGGCGACGACGATTAGGATTGTCGCTTTTTGCATCGCCCTTTTTTTTATCAATTGTCAATTGTGTCAATTTGCTTGTTTCTTTTCTTTTTTCTTTCGAAAACACCACAATTCTTGCCGCCCATAAAATGCCGTACACGATGCCCGTCAGTTCAGCCCGGTTGGCTTCTATTTTTCACTCCTTGGGAGAACCAAAAAAACACACGGAAAAAAAAGAAAATTCGGAGACTAGAGGTTCGCACCCCGTCACGTAGCCGACTTCGCTGGGCCAGCGCATGGCATCAACCCCCACGTTGCTTTCATGTATGGCGTTCCGTCGAGATGGCCGGGCCTTCGCGTTTTTTTTTTCATCTGCATCGTGCAAAGGACACACGCACGTGTCTATACCGTTCTCGTCCGATTCACTCCCGGCCAACCCTTGCGCCGCTCTGTCTCCTTCCTCCACCAACAACGTGTGCACGTTCTCCCTCCGGTACTTTTATATGCTTATCAGCTGTTGGGCTTCTGCATCTGACCACAATAAGTGCGGTGCCGCGCCGACTACTAAATGTGTGAGTATTTGAATTTAATTTATCAGGCCCCATAGAGGGCCCGGCGGG
This sequence comes from Lactifluus echinatus, assembly GCA_003315975.1. Lineage (NCBI taxonomy): Eukaryota > Fungi > Basidiomycota > Agaricomycetes > Russulales > Russulaceae > Lactifluus > Lactifluus echinatus. Next base: position 25,728 of record QFEA01002794.1, read on the forward strand.
GCCAGACCGATTGTGCCACCTACTCTCCATTCGCCATTCGCCAACTCCATCAGCACTTTCTGTGGCTTCCGATCAATAGTAGGTTTCTATGATCAGCTGTATATGTTTATAGATAGGTCGATCAACATGCTGAACTTTACAGAAATGACAACAACAACAACAACGAGCGAAAGCAGTACTATTCCCGTGGTCGTGGAACGAAAACGAATAGAAAAGCGTGCGTGAATGACAGCTGGTCATCATGAAAAGCGGATCGTCGCAGGAATTGGTGAGATTCCGAATGACTCACCAATTCCGAATGACACCATGGGAAGGAAGGTTGAGAAGGGACGTGAGGCAGCTATCAGCAGTCAAGCAAATCGCCTCCAAAGCCGTCGATCGGTATGATACTAAATCGCGATGCCCACGGCCCTTCAGCAAACTCGCGCACCCACGTCCGGCTAAGCCCGCCTTCCCACGCACAGAGCTCGACGCGCCACCCTCTCTTGAGTGCAGTGCGCACGCAACCGCGGAAGCCTTCTTCATTGAACTGTCCGACATTTCCATCGCCCGTCGCGAGGACAATCGTCGAACCGGGCGGCAGTACATCCACGTCTGAGATTGCCTGCAGGAGCTTCAGTTGCAACAGCTCATCAACGCCCTGTTCGCGAAGGCGCACGCGACCAGCCGATGCCGAAGAGCCCTGTGCAGGCCGCGACGAACTCGTAGACTTCGCACTTCCGCTTGATGTCCCTGGTTCGGATGAGTCGGTTGCCAAAGTGACGCCGAATGACGATCGATGTGTGTGATCCTTTGCGACATTCCACCCGCTACCACCGCCACCGCTGCGCCCACGGGAGTGACGGTTGCGGTAGGTTGGTACTTTATCTGCGCCATCTCCGGGATCAGGCACACGTGCATACACAAGAACTTCGTATCCAAGTTGGGTAGCACCCCCCATGGGCTGGTACAATGGCGAAGAAGCCACGAGCACTCGTCGGGTGACAGAGCGCCCGCGCTCAAGGATAAGAGTGAGTGCGGCGTGGGACATCCACCGGATCTTCGTGCTCACGAGGTGGTGTGGATGCTTTCGTAGGTAGGTTAGGAATCCAATAAGGATGTTGGAGCTACGCGAAGATGGTCCGCTTCAGGGTCACGAGGAAGAGAACTGCGGAAGACCGGACGTACTAGTCAACAAAGACGTGGACTAATGGCTGTCCGGGTGTTGGAATGGGTCCCCGTGGGTCAATGAAATCGGGTGACGAAGATAGGAAGGAGTCATTCGAAAGAATGGCAGTAAGGAGCTCTGCCTCCGCAGCGAATAGAAATTTAAGTTTGATCGCGAGAGCGCGCAGGCGTACAACGCGCGGATCGAGTGGACCCGGGCGTAGGGCTGGCGTAGATCTGCTGTGGCCGAGACGTAGACGACCATCTACGGAAGCGGAACGGACGCTATTGCGACGTCTCGCTTTACGGCGTGGGGGAGGGGAAGCAGGCGTGGACCTGAATCGGATGGCTGCTTCGGATGAAGAGACGTCAGGTGAGGACTGATCAGACGGATCTTCTGCCTCCGCCTCCACATCGAGCATCTCGGCGTGGCTCTGGCCGTCATTTCCTGGTGGACCGGGCTCGCGAACGAGGATGGTGGGAAGAAGCGATTTGGCCTTTCTCCTGCGCCGCTTGCGACGAGGAAGTGATTGTTGCGGTTGATCGAGCTGTTGCTGCTGTTGTTGGCGCCAGGAGGGATCGTCGGACGTCGAAGAGTCGCGCTGCCACGAATTATCACGAGGCGCCGTCAGTTTGGCGCGCTCAGCCGCAATGAATTGAAGTGCTTCGTCAAGGTAACCTAACGAGGGCTGCTCCGACTCCTCATCTTCGTTGTTGGTTTCCTCATAATCACCGCTATCTGCCTCCAGGTCAATCATGATTTCCCCTTCCGTATCGGACGAAGGCGGCTCAGACGGCGGAGGCGATTGTGATGCTACCGATTGTCGTGTTGTCGCAGCTCGTGATGAAATTGATAAATAAGATGCAATGGGATGTTGGTTCCATACTGTAGAGCCCCTATTGTAAATGTCGGACTCGGATTCTGTGGTTGGAGACAGTACAGATGTAGTCGGCGTAGTCGTAGTGACGACGTTGTGAGGGATGAAGTTTCTGGGTTGCAACTCGTTCAAGGCGCGAAACACAATTGTGAATGCACCGAGGTCGGGCGATTCTGCGCGGTGTTGAATCTCACAAGATATGCATTTCTGATATGTTTTGCATGACTCACCGTCAGAGGTTGCGAGATCGCTCCCACCGGAGTGAGTTGAAAATGGACTGAACGGAGCGGGTGAGTGTGTGGTGTCCGAGAGTGACCTTGTCATAGCTTAAAGAAAAGCAGCAAGCAGGATTCGTTTGGAGAGAGCGTGGCTAGGGGGTGTGGGGCTACCCCTTTTACGGCGAAAGAGAACTGAACTGAGCACCACAAAACAGCCTCTGTTGGGTGGTACTGACTGACACGTTTACCTAATTTGGTCGAGTCAGCATTATTCGGCTATGCCGAGTCGGTCGCTGACACAAACCGTAACTCCCTCATAATTGTCGTCTCTCGCCTCCCGGAGCTTGTCAGACCAAAAAATTGCGCACGAATGTCACGCATCCTTGTCACGAGGTCATCATTCGTTCCAGCACTGCGAAGCCTGGCTCCAGCTCTACCTGCAGTATCGTCAACAACAGCCACCCACTTACCCCGCGGCGCACGAAACGTCTCGTCCTCCCCGTACGGCCGAACCCACGTCTGGAAGCGACGTCCCAAGAAGCTCCCAAACCCAGTTGTGCCCCAGTTCCCGCAGCGCGTCATCCGCGCGGATGGATCTTCCTTCACGCACTGGACGACTTCGCCACGTTCCCTGATTCGCCTCACGCGCGATGTCACTAATAACCCCCTGTGGAATGTTTCTGCGCTCACAGGAGAGGGTGCGGCGGAGGAAAGCGAGGTGACGGGTCGCCTGGGAAGGTTCAACAGGAAGTTTGCGGAAGAGGTCGATTGGATGAGTGAGGCAGAGGGTGGCTTTACGGGGTCACCTCCAACCACGCAGGCTGAAGAAAAAATAGGTGGAGGGGGTAAAAAGTAATAGACAAATTGCGATGACGCTGGTGCTTGAAGGAGACTAGACATTGCTAATTATCTCTAACTAATCTAATGTCGGGGACAGAGACGCTCGGCCATGCAGGCTAAACCCTCCTCGTTTCCTCACTCTTCTCTTCTAAAGCTTTCTCAGGCTGTGCCTCTCTTTCCGTGGCCTTTTCCGTGACGGCCTGTGGTGCCTCCTTGGCCTTTTCAATAACTTTACTCGCCCTCGTGGTAGTTGTTCCACGACCGCGACCGAGCGCCTCCTGCACCTTCAATCCTGTAAGGTCCTGGACTTTGCGCACAGCGCTACCCAGGCCACCCTGGAACTTGTCACGCCCACTGACCCCTGCCTCGCGAAGGCGTTCCCAAGTCATGTGAGTGTGGGCTATTGCAACCGCGTGCTTTTGCGCCAGCATGGGGAAGTGCTTCTCTTCAAGCGATCCGGCATAGGCCGAGAAGTTCTGCGTCGTCTTTGGGAGGAGATACTTGGAAGAGAGAAAGAAGAACGCGGTCGGAAGTATAAGACGAGTAAAGATAGAACGATTTCGTGCGAGGATGGAGCCACTCAGCGAAGCCACGCCGACGTACAGCACAGCTGGCGTGAGTGGTTCGTCGGGGGCAATCATAGACTTGACGCGGTCTGGTCGAAAGACCGCATGTCAGGAATGCTCGATCACGATAGGATGGCGAAAGATACGCACGTTCGACCGCATGCTCGATGCCAATCCACTTGGAAACCACACCATGCACCTGCGCATGAACATCGTACACGACGCCAGTCACGGCTCTACGCGCCACCCCAATCTGCGTTTCAAGGACAGAGGGAGAGTCAACGACGATAATCTCGGGCTCCGGCTCTGGATAAATGGAAAGCTGCCTGGCGCCGTCAGTTCTCGATTTCATTCAGTCTGATAAGACAGCATAGGGCGGACTTTTCGTTGTGGGGGTTCGACGATGGCGCCTGCCACGACAGCTATTGAGGTGGCGATCCCCGCGCGAGGCTGCGCCTGTCAGGAAGATTACATGCACAGTATAACCTAAAGGGACATACCAAGGCTCGAGTCCAAATCATGTCACAATTCTTTCTCTTCGATCCGAGTCAGACAGACACCAGGATTTGTGACGAGAAACACGTGAAGCGAGTCACATCACTTTACACGTTCGTTCCGTTCCGAGTCTTCCGAGTGTCAAGACATCAAGACACGCGGCAGTTCGCCTTACCGCTGCAGCAAATGAGACCGACGATCATTTTATTCTTCGCTAAACCAAAGTTCTGTCATTGGCAGCTAACTATCGTAGGCTGCGATCTCCGGAGTCCACGAATGGTGCGATAGCGAACCTCAGAAATAGCTTTTGCCAGATGGATGAATGGAAATAAAATTTTAAAGTTCATGTCCGAGGGGCTCGGAAGGAAAGGAATGGGTGATAAAGATAAGCATCGAGCAAATGGCTGCCGGCAATAACTGCTGGACGCAGGCACAAATCTGCAGTCCGATATGCAGAAATGAGTGATATTGTGAAGTATTGCGGTTGTTGCTAATGGTGATTGGTCCATAAGGACTTTGACATAAACAGCGCAACCCTAGCCCAAGGATGGGACAAAGGAATGACAAAGTCGACTAGTCGGTCTATGGAGCGGCGAAAAAACACGAATGAATAAGCGGGACCTAAAAATGGGAGATAGAATGCTGCTCGGTGCTATTGGGCACCGGTTAGTCTTTTGCGAGAGGTAAGAAGATAGTTATTCATTAGAACATTAATCGATCTCTGTGTCGAAGCTCTGGTTGAACGCAGCAAAGCGGGGGCAGATCGTCTATGAAAAACATGCTGAAAGTGACCAGCATTCACGGCCTATGGAGCGTGTCCGTCGGTCCGACTCCGCTCAGATCGTTGGAAGCTATTCACTGCGGTGCTTATGGGTTCGAAGTCGAGACCGCAAGCTCGATAAGGTCGATTTCATCCTGCAGTTGCACGCCGTGCCACCGTGATGGGACTAGATGTCTGCAATCAGATTTTGCAAAACCAAGAAATCTAAACCTAAATGAAAGGGGGCTTCTGCTTCGACGAGGAAGTCATCAATGGAGAGAGAAGACGCCACAGCACGAGACAAGGCTATACATGACCGACTGGGGAGGATAATCACTGGGCAAACGAATGGCCCTGTCGGCACGCCCATCATTTTGTCAGAATGAAAACGTCAAGAGATGGAATACAAGTAGTTGCACAGATAGGAATTGTATTGCTACTTCGCCGTTGACATCTGTGACGAGGAGAGAACGTTAGTGGTGAGCGCCCCGTGTCTCTTTGGCACTTGGCACGTATCTGGACGCAACCCGAGCTTGATGAGACCGAACGCAGAGTACCATTTTGAATATAAACTGTGTCCGGGATAACGCCGGAACGCCCACGAGGTATTCCGAGTTTCCATTGGACGCTTTGCTTATCGCCTTGTCCAGCCCAACAGGCACCGGGTGTTAACCTGAGGGCACACTGCCAAGCCCATATCAGGGCAAAGATGGTCGGACCCCTGCCCGAAATGTGACCGGAAATTGGTGGGACTGACGAGAGATCGTTCCCATGCAGAGAAGACATTCATTCCACGCGAAAATTTCGATCCGTCGCATCTCTCTCAGGCCGGGGCTCGAAAGATAGATATCACAACAACGAGGGAAAGCTACTCCATTTGACCTTTTTTGCGTAACGCCGCACCATCACGGCAGGGTGTGGAGTGAGAAGAGTCTAATCCATGTATGCACACTGGGCTGAGAATATCTAGACCACGGCTACACGCAAGACATGCGACATGCGGACATGCGGATGCGGATGCGGAAAATACGGCCTCATGGAGCATGTGGTGTGGCTGAGCGCTGAGCCACGTGGAATCGCTCCCAACGGTGCACATCTGCTGCCAAAGCAGAGCGCAATGGTGGAGAGCTCAGCTCGAAGGTCCTCCTAAAATGGTCATGATAGCCTTCTCCCTCACTAATCTCCTTATTTTTATCCTCGTGAAGGTTGCGTTAGTAGCCTCATCAAGCCGCTGGGATTGCCAGATTACCCTTGACGATTACCACTTCGATCTCTGTCCTCTTCTCGATGAACGTCATCACTCCGGTCAAGTAGACCTAGTCCTCCATTATGCAACTCCACCGACAATTACTACGATCGTGTACAACATAAGTCTGAATGGTCCGCTCCGAAAGTCAGAGGCAATTCCCGATGACGAGCAGGTCAGTCCGGCCTCCGCTTCGTGGTGTGACCATTCCATTTAGATTCGTCATCTAGTGCATTGACGGGACTTGGGTCTGCATGACAAGTAAAGCTGCCCACCTTTTTCTTCGCCTTTCTACCTTCTAAACAGGCTTATCTAGAGCGCAAGCGCCTCCCAGGGCGCGATCCCGTGAAAGACGGCAGTGGAGCTCAAGCCCTCCCCATAGTCATTGAGGCCCCACAAGTTGACTCCGGATTGGATTCCATGGGAGATAGGGAGGACTTCGGCATCTACGCTGAACTGAGGGAAACGACCAAAGACGAAACTCGTATGTCCTTGCCCCGTATTGGTAGATTGCTCTAAATCGTTAATGGTGACGTACATCTTCAGCGTCAGTGTCTCTTCATATGTACGGCGGCCTCTATGTGGAATTGCCGCAGAGGGTTCAGATCATTTTTCAATGCGCAGAGTCGGACAGCGACGTGCGTTCGTTCTGGCGCGCAACGCAGCCAACACTAACCAGAACTTTAGACGCCCACTTTTTCTGGATATCGGAAGGGAACGCATATCTTCACATGGGTCACGAAATACGCGTGCCCACAGGTGCATCAAGCGCTTTTAGAAAACAGTGAAGAGTCCGATCCACAGCCTCTAGATGAGGAGCAGAATGCCCCGCCAGCTGAAGTTGGGGAGCCGCCCCTCAACCAAGACCTGGTTTCCTCACCAATCACTCCTGAAAAGGGTAGTCCATCTATAACGATAATAATACTGTGCTCATGGTGCGGGCATTTTTGCGTCTTATTTTAACCGCAATCATTCATATATGGCTTAAGCGCGGTACTGTTTGGTTTCGGTTACCTTGCAATATGGCCACCCGACGTGCTTCGGAGGTACGTCCGTTCGATACGCCGAACACGATTCCTGCGAGGGATAGGAGAAACGAAGCTTTTACGCTGGGCAGCAGAAGACCTCGAGATGCTTGACTTGGCGGAGGAATATGAAGACGAGATGGTTAATTCGCGACCACTCCCGGAGGAAGAGATTCCATTGCGACCGACCCGCACTCATCATACTTTCACGGACTACGGCGCGGCGCGCTGAACACGAGCAACTAAGAACTAACAGGATACCCCTCTGTGTACACTGACTAAGTGTTGATATGTTTTACTGGATTTGAATTTATCTTAGGAACTGCGTCTGGCAAAATGATAATGTACATGCTATCCCCATGCTGCAGTCGTACTGCTCAAGTTAGGATGTTTGATTAGCCACCATAGACTGAAACAAAGAAAGGGCGCTGACCTATAATTTACTATGAGGTGTCCGTCCGTTGCGAATGACTATTTATCCGTTGGTTGACCTTTGGACAAGAAAGTGGGTAGCTGATGCACTTACCCGGTAGAGATTTGCAATTGTGTCATCGGGGGCAGGGGAAAAAGCAAGATTGATATACGTGAACTGAGTGATATCTTCAGCATACTACAGAGAACATGTATGATTCACGCTACTCACCAGGGGCTCTCCTGTTTTCCATCCAAGTTCCTTGCGCAGGAACTGGATCACAGCCTGAAAACGGTTCGACACGGTCACTCTGAAGAAATTCTGTTTCATTATTGGCGCGTTTCCGACTGCTTTGAAGCGCACGACCACTGCATATTGTGTACCGTGTGAGATCGGATAGTCTGCGGTATGTGTGAAGACGGTTAACCTTTTGCGGCATCCTTCTTCTTGTATGACTCTAGAGCAGCGAGGCCCTCTGCAAGGCCGGGATCGGCCCCAGAGTCCGCAGAGGCCAGTTGAGGTGAATGTAGGACTGCGTCTGGTGTCAGCGCCATGCCAGATCTATGTGAGGCCGCCTCAGGCCACTTCGCTTCGCGCTCGTGCTCCGGCCTACGGCAACTGCCGCCAGACGTACTTGCAACATTCAACCAACACAACACTACTAGCATTCAGCAGGTGACACGCGCAGACCGGAGCTGCATAGCATATGAATATCCTTTGTCATGTCTCTCAAGTACTGGCCATTGACAGGAAGCTCTCATCGCCTACTGTGACAGCTATCTAGCCTTGTACATGAACAATGCTCATTCCTGATCTCGTGATAGTTAATAATGCATTAGCCTGTCCGCCATGGACTCGCTCCCTGTGATTACTATGCGCTCTTTTTGAGGCTCTGAAAGTGGATGCTGGCGTGGTGAATTAATCACCTGTAGAGACTAACTTCGGTCTTCCGGGCTACGGATCTTAGGTCGCAGCCGAATGAGCACCTTGGTCTTGGCCTTCGTGCCACATCTTGCGTTCCTTTGGCTTTCCTCCTGTACGTCACAATGCTTGGGTACTACACCTCTACTGCGAGTTCGGGATTGTGTTACTTTCAACTCTGATTGCTATCGAGAATGTAGGAAGGAGCACAGGAAGCTACGCAGAGCGTTTCCTTTCGTCTTAAAATCCTAGGAGATATGTTGGAAATCAACTCCTATTGTGGTGTTCGTGATGCAAGACGCATATACACCTAATTCTTGTACATTCCTATCAAAGGGACTCGCAATACCCATCTGCGCTCAATCTCATTTTCCTCCCACTTCTAAAGTTGTGGCGGATGATCGAGTCATGCAGCCCTTGCATTCACGATGTTCACGAACT
>QFEA01002815.1:0-18787 GCA_003315975.1 Lactifluus echinatus
TAGTTTTTATAACCGAACCGCGTGGTGCGGACCAAGTGGGTGTCATGCAACATGCATATGCATGTCATGATTTGGGCGGAGTTTCGCATGCGTACATGCTGTGGCTCGTAAGCGATGTCTAGTTCTCGCTCCAGTGCGGTCGGTGCATTGTACACGAGTCGGCGCGGCGCTGGTCCGACGTCACGTGCGCTTCTCCTGCATCTGCTTACTGCCTTACACATCAACATCAACTCAATCGCGGTCGCATACGCCATGGCATCGATATCATTTCTCTCTCAGATTTCAATATACAAACATATTCACAACACTACACTCGATGCAAGTCTTCTTGACGACCATATTGGCCTTATGCTATTGACTCAGATCACCTTTTCTCTGGAGAACTGAATCCCAGTCAGCACCGGTTGCTTGGTATAGGGTGTACTTGAATTTCGGGGCAACTCACCAAAGTAACGACAGTCCCGTCCTCGAGCACCTCCTTCCTCGGCACGAGGCGGAACTTGAATACATACGGCAATACTAGCTGCCAGCCTGCCCAATAGAGTACCCCGAACGCCATGACGGAAATCCCGATGAGGCAATAGAGGTAGTAGGGCAGCGGTGGTGAATCGCCGACCTTGTTGGCTGGACGCACGAACGGGGCAACAAGCACTGCGAAGGAGGGCATGTCAGCTTCGAAGGCGTGAGGATGAAGCTGGGAAATACTTACAGAAGGTCACAGCTACTAAAGAGAAAAATACCAGAGGAAGCCAGGCTGTACGTTTCAAAGTCAATCATATGATATTACGAGAATGCAGCTAAAATGAATGCCTTTGAATGGCCGGGGCAAGTGGGGCTTGCTCCAACGTAGATAAAATAAACCCTATTCGGAATGAATGAGCCTAGGAGTATGAAGGATCCTGTAGAGATCTTCGAACCAAAATGACGAATAAATAGAGGATCTGCGAGGGATATGCTGCAACGTCCAAGATGAACGGATATGCAACTTGCGGTGGAGGCGCAATAATAACAATGATCTCGACGGGATGAGCTGGCGTCGGTCTAACGAGAAGAGTGGACTCACAGATGGGATAAGGTGGAGGATCAATCCCGGAAATGGTGCCTTTTGGGTCGGCCAGTTTGATGCCCAGAAGCGGTTACCGAATGGTAGTGGTATACCTTCCTTCGCCAGCTCTTGGTTCACGCGTGCGGCGCTGAACGTCTGTATTGAGACATGGGCCTAGGTATACATAAAATAAACGAGAAAGTGTGAAGCGCACGACGGTGAGGACGTTCTGTGGTCGACGTTAACGGTCCCTTAGCCTAAACATCTGGAACGAGATACGCACCCTGTGAGCATTCCACGCAGGGCTATTATTAAATACACCTTTTGACGCAAATTTGGAGTCACTTACCCCAATGCACTGTTACAGACTTGGGCCTCAGATTAGGCCTTACCAGAGGGCAAGGAGGACACACCTAAGAGCCACGAAAACTGTTAGTGCTTTCTGCGCATGGCTTCCAAATACGTTTTTGAAGAATAATGAAGCCACCGTTGTGCCAGATTTGAGAATGGTTTCCTTCGAAGAGGCACTGTGTTACGTATGATTAAAGAACAATTGTTGGCCGAGATGCGAGAGTTACACACGCGAAGTAGGCAATGTTGGCGAAGATGTACAACGCAGACGTGATCCCAAGGCCAAGCGGTCCAGCGATTTTAAGCGTTCGTACGGGGTCCTTGACATCATTGAGGACGTAATTCATGTTCTCCCATCCGGAATAGGAAAAGAGAACCTTGAACATTGCTGTTGCATACTAGATTAAAAAAACATCAACAGACCATGTAAAATAAATGATGTGCGATACAAACATCATTGCTACTGTTTGAACTACCAGCAAATGCGTGACGAAAATTCGTGTGGGGGTCTTTAATTTTGGTTTTGCCCGAAAGTACAACCCAACCTGTTTGTGCAGGACGAGGAAACATACTAATAGCCATCAGGAATGTGATGCCTTACCAGTGACCACAATGAATATCAAAATGATTGTTTTCAAGAGCGTTAAAATCTAGCGCGAGATGGGCAGTCTTACTGGATCTGAAGGAAGACCCTTACGTTCATAACATACACACCCAATCTTGGGGCGAATCCATGCAGCACAGTTGTGAAGACAATTACTGGACGCACGTAAGTTGAAGCTTGAATAACAAAAAAAACACATACCGCCGATCGCAATCCCCCGTACCACCCAACGATCAGCATTATGTCCTGCGGAGACCAGTATGCTTATTGGGCTTATCAGACGCTATCATTGGCAGGAATCTTTATCTGAGACATACTTCTGAGCGAAGGCCTGCATCCAAATTGCGTGTAGGGTGTCAAATATGCGTTAACAAGAGGACTCACAATACAGTTGCTTGCAGAAAAACCAAGGATGATTGCATTCGCGGAAAACACAACAGTTGCAAGGTGTTTCGGTCGGCGGTATACAGCTTCGAGGTACACTTTCTCGCCGCCAGAGCGCGGAAACATGGTACCAAATTCCAGCCAGATGAATAGGCCACAGAACGAGAACAGAGAGCCCGCAACCCAAAGTAACAAGGATGCACCGACGGACCCGACGGATCCTAGGATGGAGGATGGTGTGGAGAATATGCCAGTGCCAATCACACGACCAATACTGAATACCAGTTTGGTGAAGAGGGTTTTCAGAGAGAAAATTGAGACACATACATGAGCATTGTGCAGCTGAATACACCCAGATGACGACCAATTCCACCAGCCGTCTCTAGTATAACCACATGTCAAAAGGCCCCACTCGAAATAAAACTCATGTTTCGATGCGACATACTCTCTTCAAATGTGCGTTCACCAGGGTTCAAGTCGTCATCTGAAGCCAAGTCTAGATCTGGCCCAGCGTCCTCTTCTTCTTCCGCCATGCGAACTTTTTTCTCTTCTTCATGGCTCACAGCACTTGCTGGAGAGTTCAAATGGCCAGCCGAAGAGGGACGGAGGAAGGAGGACATTGCAAGCAGAGTAACGAGTTCATCAAGGAAGGCTCTGCCTTAAAACAGCAGAGCAGAGCGGTTTTAGGCGGCGTTTCTTCTCGATAACCGACCGAGAAGCTTCGCTGGTTTGACGTTTCCATATGCTGTTGCGGTCTGCACGGCTTGCGACCTTGTGGGGATTAGTTACGTGGTAAGTTGGTATCCTTATGAGACCTGCAGCGCTAACTTGCTGTACCCATGACCGGATGCGCAGTGTTAGCATCAAAAAAATTGGTTCTGGTATGATTCAGGATGTAGAAGAACTGGAACTGGAACCGGCCATCCCCGGAAATCCGCGTGATGAGACGGATGTCGGGTCGGGCTTGGCGTAGACTATTGCCACGGTTCAATATAATCGGCCACGCAGCATCGTCACTGTCACTGTCTAAAGATAGTAATACCGTACGTTGTTGAGCATCCGCACTGCCTATGTCGGCCATCCCCGCTTTTGCAGTTTGCAGTAAAAAAAAGCCCTCGGGGCACGCCACGGCCTTTGAATTGGTAATCATGCATATGGCTATACAAACGATCTCGAGCCCCTAAGGTACGGTACGTTTTCATATGATACTTGTGTATTTCGTATTGTGACTTGTATTTAAATTTCATAGTCGTAGCGCGCTAACGGATTCCCCCCCCTTTTTAATCCTCGCGCGTCCAACCTTCACCACTTCGTCCAGCAGCAAGTCTCCGTCCTCGTCTGCCCTGACTTATGAATACTACCCTTAGATGACGTCTCAAGCTACCTGACACGACCGGTCATGTCGACCGCCGTGGCCCGTAGGGCGACGCCGTACTATCGGACCATGACTGATGGCTTTGCGTCCTATGTCCTCTCTTTTTTCTTCGTTTTGTGACAAGATTCCGGCAACGGTATCTCTCTCTCGTTTCTTTCGTCATCCGTTTCCAACCTTATCGTGACGTGCATCTAGCCCCCGCATTTCCCTCGTTTAACTTGCACCCTAGTCCGCTTATCGGTTTGAATGGCCCCGGTACCGGTGACTCAAATAACATCCCAAGACATTCCATTTCCACAAATCTTTGTCGGTGTCGGCCTTCTTTAACTGGAGAATAGTTCCATCACGGGTTGGTGCCCTCATCTTAGCCTGGTTGTTTCATTCACCGGCCTCTGAAGTTTTGCTAGCGGGTCTATCTTCGCCTCGTCTTACTTTGCTCGTTCTCAGGTGTGTTTTCAGAAACTGTGCCCAGATTTAGGTAGTCTGCGTCGCTTGCGTCTCCAGTTCTCAGGACATCGTGGTGCTATTGAGATGATCTGACCTGACTATTGACCACTTCACTTGTTACCCTGCTCTCACTCATTGCCTAGCCTCGATCCTATCCACTATTTGCCCCATAGCATGATCCCTTTACTCCTGGACCCCATCCGAATTCACATCAACACATCTAGCTCCGATTCCGCCCGGTAGCGCACAGAGACGAGCACTACTAAGTTGAAGGAGAGTAAACGTCCACTAAAAGGCGTACACCTCAATCGCTCTTGTACCTTGGGTCTGGTTCGTATATTTCGATTTCATAAAGCGTGCACTCTCAACCTACGCGTACGTTATGACACGCATCATCCCGATCATCTGTACCCTTGGCCGAACCACGCGATTCGGGATGTTTATGCGTTGTGAAATGGCCACCAACAAGTCCCGGTTGTTGTTCTCGAAATCATTTAAGCATGCAGTCCTCTCATTATTTTTGTCTTTCTCCTCCCTCTTTGCTCCATCGGCCTTCTGCGCTTCAGAGCCACCGAAGCCTTGCGCCATTGCACTTCTGCGGCCCACGTCTCTCGACGCCTGAGCCACACGTACCTGTATCTCGCGCACCCGCCCGCCCTCGATATTAGAGCTCGCGTTCAACTTCTGCTGTTTGCCTTGCCCACAGATTCTCCCCCGTCTCTTCTCTCTCCATAACGTCGGGCAGCATTTGCCTTCATCCTCTTATATTCTATAGATGCATTAAGTAAGAGCGTCTGACTGACACAAATGAGGCGTGTGCCAGGTTTCTTTGGTGCAATGGTAAAGCTGTCAACAGTCAAGTCATCGTGGCAGCAGAGATCGATAAACATGGCTCACATAATCGATCCTGATCAACTTTTAAACTTCCTGGTGGCCCTATGCGCGATGCACCATCAGACAAGTGCTACAATATACATAGATCAATTTCGACATGAGAACGAGGATAGACGCCCCATACCGGCGTCTAAGCTACACAATAGCGGGGTCGATGGGCCAAGGTGCAAATCATGCTAGAAACATTCCGCGTAGGTTACCTATCATCGGAGGAACAACTCTGTGGTGCCTCGGAGTCTCAATTGCAACCCAACCGCTTTACATAACTTGCACAGCAGCCAACATCATCCAATTCGAGCCTGCGCTGTGCAGTGCAGTACCAGTAGGCTACAGCCCAAAATTACGGGCTTCACAATACTAGACGATCGCTGTTTACGCTGACCCCGGAGGCAAGAAAAAAAAAGGTTGTAACTTTATTGCAGATCCACCTGAGCGCTTTGCAGCGCTAGCCTGGCGCCTAATGTCGTCCGTCGTCCAGGCTCCTTAGGTAGACATGACTTGCCCGTGTATTTCTTTCGAGTTGGGTAATAGCCAATAGCTTCTAGGAAGCGCGACGGCGTTCTGATAAAACCCAGGAATGTAGAGACTAGCAACGCCACTACAGTATTCACCTTGCGAGGAAAGCTACCGAACGTCCGACTAGGCGTTAGAGGGAAGCGCTCAGATTACGGCGCCCAAATACAGTCAACTGGCGCAGGGAGGCGACCAGCGAAGGCGGAGTATGCCGGCAACACCGGCACATCTAAGACGTCGTATCAGGGGGATCAATTTGCTTCTACACTCCGCCTGGTTCTTGTCATAGGACTGTAGTGCTTGTGTCGGAATTGCTCTCCTCATGCCCCGAGGCACAGTTTAGAATTACGATACCATCACGTCCTCAGGCCGGTGGATTCCAAATAAATACTAGAGACATTTTTTTGGGGGGGATTTTCGCAGTCGTATGAATATATATAGTCTCCGGGCGAAATCGGTTACGGTTAATACAGAGAATTTCACTTCAGTCTTCTTCCCTCCCTTTTTCGCGGGTCTCCTCCCTGGCCTTCCCCCCCGCGCGTCCTGTGTCCAGCAGCGAAAAGCCTAGGAGGGGGGCACAGACAGGATGGCGCCATAGGGTATCTATCCTATGTTGTCCCCCCGCCCTGATCTCGCCCGCTTTCTTGTACCCGCGTTCGTCTCTGGACCCGTCGCCGCGCGCCGACGCGATGATGTGCCATCTACAAAATAAGTAACGCCCTCCTCAGAAAAAGAGACATGCTTACTTGCACCTCCCCATTCGCCGCCTCTCAGATTGGGTGGCTGTTGTCCATGGCCGCGGCCAGGCTCACTGGACGTCTCGGAGTGAGCACCGATGCCATGGGGAGCATGCCTTGATTCTTGCTGGGATCCATTGGCTTGCGATTGTGCACGTCGGCTTAGCTGGTCGATGTCTGCCCTGGGACCCCCCTGCGAAAGGGCCTCTCCGTTCTGTGACGACGTTGGCGAGGACGGGGAAGGATAACGAGCTGTCGCTTCCGTTGGCTGGAGAGTAACTTCGTCCGCAGGTTCCAGGAGGTGTGCCCTCCGCATGACCTGATAGGCATTTTCCAAGCGGGACTGAAAGTAAGGGGTAAGCCATTCTCTGACGGCCTCAATACCCCGATCTCTGTACAGCCCGCCTATGAAAGCCTATGTACATCTTCAGAGGATCTCTTCGATGGAAAAAGAATACCGATACCTTGAATACATGAGCTTTGGTGGGATGATGGATCAAAATCAGGGACGTTATGCACGGATAGAAGCCATACCTTGCACGTTCGGCCGAGCTCTGAGCCTATGGGCATGAGATTCCGGAAGGTTGAGTCTCTCGTGTAGCCCGTACATCACGGAACTCAAAGCAAACTGTCAGGCAAGTCTTACGCTATGATGGGGGGGGGATGTTTTACACTTCTGCAAGCACCTCTCTGCGTTTGACATAATCCCTCACTTTCTGGATAGTCATATTGAGGACGATATCTATAGTAAATGACGGCGCATCGGCACACCGAGGCAGGACCAACCCGCAAATGCGGATAAAGGCGTTGGATAAGATCAGTCACGACTAGGCCAAAAACTTGATCGCCGATATGCGCCAATCTTGCGGGGATTTGAACTCGGGGCCGGGCATAGGATGGAGAACTTACCCTTCATTGTCCGGGCTTGGATCACTCTCGGGCGCCTGGAAGTCATCCCTGTGTCCTGCGACACTGCTGTGAGTGAAGATTTGTCTCCGCGTTCGTTCTGACTGTAGTGCTGGAAGTGGCGGCAGCACGCCAGTTGACATACTAGGGCGAGCTCGTGAAGGGAAGGGGGAGGTGCGTCCCGCGGAGTACATAGTGAAGAGGCGGCGAGGAACAGAAGCAGGGGAGAAAGATAAAAGGGTTGGGAGAAAGCGCCGTTCCACGTTTCGAACTTCTAGAACGAACCGTATCAAGGTTAGGTCTTATCATGGATGGTCACGGTTCGGCGAAAGATCTTGAAGAAAAGAACGTGGACAACGATCAAGCACCTGTTGCACCATCAAATTGAAGATAGCGCGGGGCAGGAGTCGCCTGGTGTACTACCGAAAGGAATTTATATGTTGAACCAACGAGCGCTGATGTTGTAGTATGTACTGTGGGGCTGCGGAGCCACCGCCGGACAACCGAGCGCGATTATGAAGCAAAGGCATAAGGAAGGCATATCGAATTAGGGACGAGAATTTTCAGCCCTAAAGCTCGAACGTGTCTTGACATTTCTGTGAATGGGGTGCCTTGCCTCCTAGGAGTCAGTCATGGGCCTTGACCCCCCTCGCCCCTTTCTGCACATATGACCCCGCCACTTTTCCGAGGGTGGGTGGTCATTGGCCTATGTGCCTTCGCGAGGCCGTAACCGACTCGATCAGTGATTGACACCTTGGCCCAGAACTTGTTCCTCTTCCAAATACGGCATGTATACTGTCATTGATTTCAAAAAGGGCCTACAGCGGAGACATCTGGCGCAATGCCTCTAGGGCCTTGTGGCCTGAGGAGTTGGAGGGGCCGCTCGGCAGACATCTGATCGCTTCCCCTGAAGGTATTAATATGCTATATATGGTGATATGGGAGAGCAGTGTCCACTTAACGTACTGTTGACACCTTCCATGCCCGCTTTCTGTTCGCCGTCAGGACGTGGTGACTTAAAAATGGGTGTAGCGTGTACGTCTTTCTCAATATACTGCATCTTCTAAGGTGAATTTGGTATAATTCCTCTTTGACGAATACAATTGAGCAGTAGGCGTGTGTCAGTAGTGTGTGCCCGTGTGGTCTCAACCTCCCTCGTTCCTAGCCTAGATTTAGATAGATAGAAAATTAAAATTGAACCCAGCTTAGCCGGTCCGGAATTCCGGCGTATGAACCATGAACCACCTGAGCAAGCCTGCGATCGGCAAGCGCACATGATTAGATGGCGTGAGCAAAGAGGACACTCGGCCGGGACATGTGCCACAGCTGTCGTATATCGTTGAGCAGTAGTGGCTATTCCAGAGGAAGGAGAAAGAGATAGAAAGCACAGGGAGGAAGACAGTGGAACTGTGTGTCTGTTGTTTGCGCGCATTAATGAGGAAGACGACGAGCATTCCGAGTCGCATGTACATGTATTATGATGGCATGAGTTGCACGGAGCTCCACACAATGTTTTCTTGCTCTAGATATTGTCCTGTATTTCCACGACATATTGTAGCCGCATTCAACATGAGGAAGTTTTGTTCCCCAGCTTTGCCCACACATTTATGCAGATAATGACGTGGCCAGAAGACGCTGCTAATGCCTGAGGGCTTTTTACGTATGACATCGTAGGATTTCGGAACATCATCAAAACGATAGTTTCTTGGCTGACCCTAACGATGAACAGAAGACTGTTACAGTATTCCGAGTCTACTGCTCCATAGACGGTGAAACGTTCCTCATGAAAACTCAGTTGCAAAAATTCAGTTGCAAAGATGTTTGAATAAAGATGGTCATTACTTCCTCTCAACACTTGCATTGCATGAGCCAAAGACGTCCAGAGACCGATTCCATTCGCCTGATCCGCCCGGATCTTTCCGGCTAGTTGCGCTTATAAATCATGTGTTTATGTTACATAATTTTTCATACAGCCAAAAATGCGCGGTGTTCGCACACTTTTTTCGTACCCTACTTGCCTATTCTGGCTTTATGGCCACTACAGCAGCTGCCAGAGTGCGCGCGTGAGAAACATCTCCCCAGACACCCCTGCTGCGTTATACTTCACATTGCGAGAGGGGGTTAATAGGACAAGATGAGTAAAGCCGCGAGGCATTGGCGCCGAAATCACGAGTTTCGGATAACATGAGTTCGAGGCCTGTAGGAAAGTGCATGTCAACAACAGCAAATATAATATCCCGTCAATCGGCGTTGCCGATCATTGTCACGTTATGGCGCGCTGTAGTACTTGGCCCGGGATTTCCCCCCATCCCTACATACACCCCTACAGTACTACAGTACTACCAATACAGGCTGTAGGGAATTACGTTGGCATCAAGACGCTGGACTTTGGCACTACGGCACAGAGAGGATGTCTTTCGTATTTGAATAGATAGTTGACAGAAACCGGTAAATACATACATACAAGGCGTCTCATTTCATCGGGCTTCTGCATTTCTCTTTCACTTCGCGCTCTCCTCGCTGAGTTCTCCCCTTGTTCTTCCTGCGCTCAACAGTGAGAGGTCCAGACGGAGAGAGCAGACGGGGTGGCAGGATAGAGCACCCTCATGCGTCACCCACCCTCCAAGACCTCCCGCTCCTTGCACCCGGAAGCATCCCCGAACCTGTTATCACACGTCGTTGCGACGGTGAATATGGATCAAAAATCGAATACATTTAAGTGAGAAAAATTCTTTGAATACTACGCTCCCGATGTCATTTACTCACCTATACCTTGGCGCCCATCGCCGATTGGACTGGCTAATTGCCGTCTATATTTCTGTCCAGTCCGCGAGTGATAGATTGCCTCGGGACGGGCACCGGGGCTGCCACGTGCCTGTCTGACTCCCCTCTGGGAGGCGTTGATCTGCGATTGCGTGCGTCGGTTGGGCTGGCCAGGGTGTTCTGCATGATAAATCGGAACAGCCTGGGGGTGCTCTGCGCCGTGCGACGAGGCGAATGAGGAGGGAGGAGGGCAGCTGACGATAGCTTGCGCGGCTTGCGGAATGGCTTCAGACAGGGGCGGTAAGAGATATTCTCGTCGGGTAGCGCAATACGCGGCTTCCACTCGGGACTTAAGGAGAGGGATAAGCCACTTCCTGACGACATCCAGACCCTGGTCTTTGTACAGCCCACCCACGAAAGCCTATGCACACCCTCTGAGAAGCGCCCCCAGCTGCAGCAATAGAACATCGTTACCTTGAAGACACACACTTTAATGGGAAGATGAGCCAAGATATCGGAGCAAGCGCAAGGAGAGGTATCGTACTTTGCACGTCCTTCGAAGCCTTGAGTTGGGTGGCCTGTCTCGTCGGAAGGTCAAGTCTCTCGTGTAGCCCGTACAACACAGAACTTGAAGGAAATTGTCAGGTACGTCTCACGCTATGATAAGAGAGACGCATTACATCTCTGCGAGCGCGTCTCTGCACTTGACACGATCCCTCACTTTCTGTGTGACTATAATGAGAGACTAGATCTAAGACCATGGCAACGCGTCGGCGAACCGAGGAGGGGCCAACCCGCAAACACGGATAAAGCGCTTGGATGAGATCAGTCACGGCTAGACTATACACTTGGTCCCCGATATGTCCCAACCTTATAGACGTCAAAGCTAAATATCAAAATAGGAGAAGGGAAAACTTACTTCTCGTTGTCAGGACCAGCATCACCCTTGTACCCCGTAGTCAGGCTGCTGTGGGTGAAGACTTGCTTCCGTATTCTCTCAGATTGAATTATCGGGAGTTCTGGTAGAGAGCCGGATGCAGCGCCGGATCCGGGAGAAGGAAGAGTAGACATATGCTGGGCAGAGGACAAGACAAGGACGTTGCGAGGAGCAGGGGTAGGAGAGCACGGTTTAAAGGGTGGATGAAGAAGTAGGGCATGCCTCATGCATTCCGCGCGCTGCTCGAAGCTCGGAAACATACAGGGTTAGATCAAATGTTATGGAGGCCACGGGGGCGAGAATACCGTACCTGCCAGTGGTAAGCATACATCCCGAGAGCACGGGGCAGAAATTAATGTGCGGTCAGATGGGATTTCCAGGTCGACTCCAAAAGCGTTGATGGTCGGGCATGCACTGTATGGCTGGCGCTGCGAACCAGTGCCGGATTAGGCACGATTGTCGCAAATGCAAATATTGGGGAGTCAAGACCGGAACTCGGATCGTTCACAGGATTCATTTGCCCAAGCAATCTGAACGTCTCTGGCATTTCTGAATTCCTTGATGGCCCGAAATTTCTAGATGCGGTCATAGTCTTACAGCACCCCTTTGTATACATATGAACCTTAAGCTTTTTTGCCAGTGGGCGTGGTCAACACTTCTTTGAAACAGCAGGTTTTCATGTGATGAGTCCAGGTCGAGGTTAGTGATTGGCCCCTCGTCCATGACTATTCTGGTAAACAGTGTTGTAAGTTCCGAAATGAGCTTAGAACGGGGAAGCCTTTCGTGTCGTTCGGGTGTTCGAGTTCAGAAGTCGAGGTCGAGAATACTGTTGACACCTGATCACAACCCCTGAAGAGTTCCCACTGGTTTGAAATATATTGATATGGAACGTTAACTCGGTAGACCCGTTTGCACTTAACGTACTTTTGACACGTTCCATGCCGGCTTTTTAGGTTCACCCGTACCATCTGCGCAGTGACTTGTTGGGCGCAGCCGCGTGTACTCGATCCGGCCCCTAAGAGGACCCAGTATAATGCAGTTCTGGACATTTGACATGAATGCGTCGGTTTTGAACCATTGCGGGGCGCAGGTTAAAGTGACGCCCGGCGAACATCTCCGCTCGCAGCGGGACGGGTCCGAAATTTCCCAGTCTAAACCAAAAAGAAAAAATTGCGGCATAAATTGCACAATTCCAATTTGTAGTTTGTAGACATCGTACAGTATTCATTGCTCAATGACAGCGTTTATGGAGTTAAGCCAGGTCTAGGCTTGCTTAGCCGGAGATGGCAAATTGAGACGAGAAGCAGGGCCGGGGCCGCGACAGTTTATTCATTGACAGTGAATCGAACCGCCTTCAAGTCTATTTACGTTCGACAGGTAGTATGAGAGTATGCATATGGCCGGCGCCTCGTCGATGTCTAAAAATGTCATGGTATCACATGGAATACTGTAGCACGATTTGGGTGGTCAGATGATCATGACCAGAACGACGAACGATTCGGACGCCCATCTCACAATCATTCAAGCTGGAAATCGGCGCCCAAACAGAACCCGTCAGTCAATGCAATGCAAGCCAATCATTGGATTTATCGCCATCGCCCTGCTTCCCAGCCATTCCTGTCAGGTTGCTATCACTCATGGGGTGTGTCAAATTTTTGACCAAGTTGCGGGTTCTAATCGGACTTTTTGGAACTGGTGTCATCACTTCTGAAAGAGCTACCAGCACTCACATACAAGGCTGTCTGTTGATGCGCGTTTGTTGTGTCAGAATGAAACCGGTCGAAATTCTGGAGGCGAGGCGGAGACGCCCGGTGATTTCGGAGTTGTCCTCGTTAATGCCATGCTGAGTTACGGACTTTGAATATGATCAATGTCAGATCACGCCAAAACATCCAACGAATGATCCATATCCTTTGTCCCATTGCTCTTCTGAATGTCCCTAAATTTTGAACGAGTATTCCCATTCATGCTGTGATTATGTGTGCGAACTTTGATGAAAGTCCATACAGTGATACTTAAATCCAATGTCATTTAAATCGGCCTATTCATCGTGTCTACGTTTGCGTTATCGCAACACATCTGTAGCTGATTTCTTCCGTCTCTCTTATGGAGCCAATTATGTCACTGAAGATCAGAGTAACTGTGTCCATGATCTCTTAAATCATGCATTTTGCTGCGTTTTGAAACACCCATCATTTTTGATACCCAAAAAAACATGACAGTGCTGTATTGTGGCGGTTGACTTCTTGGCGAAGTGATCGCTGCTAGCGTCACATTCACGTTTAGGCGAACTCTAACAATGACAACAGCAACCGGATCTGATCGGTTCAAGACCCTCAGCGTGACATCTGATTACATATTAATGATATAAGGCCTGCACGCCTCAGCCTTTACCTTGGTTGATCCTGAAGCTTGCACCTTCTAGATATGCCAAGATGCATGTGCTATATTGTCAACAGCTGATTGCTCCGGATCCCAATCTATGTATGGACTGCGGCGTTGGCTCCCCGTCGATCAACTTTCCCTGAACTGCAATTCCGCCGTTTCAAGCGTGCTTTCCCGTCATCAATACAATGAATCAGGGTTTAAGTTTAGATTTTCTACTATCGTTATTCACCCTGGCTCATGCCCATCAGCTGCGCATGCTGCATTGCATTGTTTTTTTAACGGCCCCGGCCCCGAGGAATGTGGACGGGGAGCCCACGCGGACGACCAGTTTTCTCATCTATTATCTTGTCGGTACCTTTTGTCGCTGTCGTTTCTTTTACTAGCCTCTCTTTTCAACGGGGCCTGTAAGCCAGAGGTCATGCGGACTCTTCAAGATACCGTGATACTAGTACCCTAATTATAACTCGGACACAACTCCCTCCACGCTTCCACACGCTTGGTAGCACCAGATCGATTCCAATCAGTCTTCTTTGACGTACGGGCGCTCGAAAAGTAGCCAATGAGTAGGTTCTTGTCGTCACAATACGGCCGAGCCCTGCGAGGCTAGCCAGCAGCTTGGGAGCTCTCCATGTCCATGGCTCCAGTGTCATCTCTCCGTTGACCGCTTAGACAGGATATTCCCCGTCTTGCGACTGTAGAGACTCACGGCATCTGGTCCATGATTGGTGGCTGTTCATATTTCACATTCGCCCCTGCTAGCCGTATCGCAACTATGCTCCTATGGTGAATCCGTCACAATTGACATCGTGTATTGCACCCTTCGGCCAATCTTCTCAGTTAGCGTACATGATTCCGGATCACGTCTATAAAATGACGTAAACATACTAAACCCAACAGCGACCACCAAGTTTGGCTCCGTAGCAGGATGAATAGGGCCGTCAAGGCACTGTAACAGGCTGCGAAAACTATCCTAGTAAATCCGAACGAAGGGCGTTTGAAGTCAGATGGAAGGGGTATATCGATCAATAGATGTAGTTGCACAGGCTCCGTGACACTGTTATACAATTGCTTAGCTGTTTCGTACTTGAATCGCATCATCGAGGCGATGAAGTGGCTGCAGCGACGGAGTCTGCTCAATCGGAAGAAGGTGCTCCTTGCGCACGTTCTCGTATTCTTGGTATATGTATAATTTGAAGAGCGAGTAGAGCCATCCGGTGACGATCTCCAGACCCTGTTCTCTGTATAATCCACCCACGTATGCCTGTGCGACAATTTCAGACAACATTCTATTTATATCGATTAGGTAAGATATTGACGATACCTTGAAGACCTCAGCTTTGGAATATGATAGGTCAGAAACTGGCGCGGGGTACTGCTGGGCGATAATACCCACCTTGCGCGTGCAGTGATTCCCTGACCTCGTTGGCCTGAGAGGTTTGAACCAAAAGACGCTGAGGTAGGCCATACAAGACTGCGCTGAAAGGTGGATGTCGGTACTGATTAGGATACGAGGGAGGAAGTACGATACATATCCGCCAGTTTGACGTGATACTTGAGGCGGTCTCTCAGTTTCTAACGGAATTCCAATCACAGATCAGAGGCAAAACGAGAAGAAACGCGGTCCAGACGTACTGATGAGGGACCAACGCTCAGGTATGGAAACACTTCTCGAATAAGGTTGGTGACAACCAGACTAAATACTTGATCTCCTAAATTGATAAGTCTGGCGAAAGCGCTCCAATCACCCCTTGCAGGCGAACGAATGGGCTACCCTTACTGTTCATTATCGCGGCTTGAATCATTAGGTGGGTCCTCAAACGCCCGCCTAGGGCGTCTGGACAGGCTTCGATGAGTGAAAACCCGTTCCAGAATCGGCTTGGATCTTATTGTGGGAAGGGAGGGTATCCCGGGACTTGCATACACTAGGGAGGACATGGTGAAGATACTCTAGGGATAGAGATGCTCCAAGGGGGTTTAAATGCCAGGGTGTGGATTCCAGAAGCGCTGCCTCATGCAATCTAAGATATATGGAAACATACCATACACGGGATGGTCACCCCGCTGCAGCCATGAGTAGTTTGCCATCAATAGTTATAACTTAGAGTCTGGAATCTCACCTGCCTGTTTGGCGAGAATACTATGAACTGATAAGAACCTAGGAACCTACAGCTGATGCAAATGAGTTATGAAGACGCAGGCACCAACTCTGAATCCGACTGTCTTGCATACTGGGAACCTACCCTCCATGACACGTTCTGTATGAAGGAGTAAAAGGGGTAGAAGTTGACGCTGGACATAACTGTTAGGGCTTGAATTTCACATTGTTCGCCAGACTGTGGGCCCGGAACTGCTCAGACATGCGTTTCCGTCCATACTGTGTCCGCCGCGCCGAGGGCTGCCCCTTGGTGCTAGTGTTTGGCACCGTGGCACCACTCCAACCGGCACCCGTCGCCCACCTCCGTGTTGATAACAGTGACCTAATTCAATCAAATCTTAGAAGCTTCCGTATTCAGTAAACACGGTGTATCAGAATACGCTCAAGCTCGCGACATGCACGACCGATATAGAACCCCGGCGAGAAAGAGGCCCGGGCCCGGGTACTGTATACAGCACGACCCACCAAATAGCATAGTGCCTAAGCGGGCAGTTACGATAATTTGGGAAGACAGAGAAGGCATGGCGGCGAACAATCACAATCCTTGCGAGAATCACCAGCTGACCCAACTACTGTGGGTTGGTGTGTGTGGTATAAGTTAGGCAGGCAGGCGTTTAATTAATTAACAACTTGAAAAGGTCACGGGTGTGGTGAACAGGACCACGTGACCACCCCACCGAGGTCAAAACTTCCGCAGCAGGGCTTCCGCAGCAGGGACAGAGTTCCTTTTCCTTTCGACTCCCCGACTCCCATACCCGCAGACAAGACAATATAGAATCACTCTGATGCCGTCAAGTAACTCAAGACTACCTGAGCTCTTCGTTCCCCGATCGGCAGGGGATTATGGAAGTTGGCTCTGATCCCGCTAAACCACCGTAGTGGGCACAAT
Source organism: Lactifluus echinatus (assembly GCA_003315975.1). Lineage (NCBI taxonomy): Eukaryota > Fungi > Basidiomycota > Agaricomycetes > Russulales > Russulaceae > Lactifluus > Lactifluus echinatus. The sequence goes on from QFEA01002815.1 coordinate 16,389, forward strand.
TGGCGAATTAGGCACTGAAGCTGGTCCTCTTCATAGATCGGCCCTGAAACGCCTGGTTCCTGGGCCATACTATACACTTTTATCTGGACGATTTGTCAAAATCCTGGTCAGTCGGCACACCTAACCCACCTGTTCTCTTTACCTTTCTTTTGATTGCTGCCCAGTTTGACTTACCTGCTAAGCCCTGTAAGCGCCCAGCTCTCAGGAATTTTATTCAGTTTTAAATATTGAATTAAATGTATAGGAGCAAGAATTCCGGTAGTTTTACCTCACCTCATCGTAGCTTAGTCCATGCCTAAGAGCGTGCCCATGGCGCAACGGCTTGTTACCTCTCTCTCGCCCAGAGCAACCTCACTACGAATCCGGTGCTACTGTCTATGCATGCAGCTGGCGTCCTTTCAGATCTGCAGGTATCAGGTAGAAGACAAAACCAAAAGCGCGAGCGTCATGCAGTATCTGCTGAAGGAAGGCGTTCTCTGCAACATACGTGGTTTGGTTTGTCCTGTAAACTTGAAAATCAGCAAGTTAGCCTTGAGAGCAAACGGTGAATAGATGAAGTCATATCGCACTTAGCTGGCAGGTGATGCTGGGAGACAATCGACGACGGAGACCTTAATATACTCGCGAATGTGAATACCGGACACGAGGATGCGTGACAGATGGTGGTAGTGGGACTTCAATCATGATAAGATGAGCCTCGTGTATCGTATATACCGTGAAATTTCGCGTGCCAATGATGTGATTGATTTAAGAACGATAACGTTACTCTCACGTTTTTTTATAGAGATCGAGTGCTATCAGTGTGTCGTACTCCACAAACACAAACCGAAATTAATGACCCGGAGAACCTTGACTGCAACTTACGTGGATTCCATAATCTCTCCATAATTGAGGCGCCAATCCAATCCTTACGTGTTCTCAGGTCAGCCACGCGCCCATCCCATAATTTTCGAATCGCACCGAATGCCCGTAACTTATGGATGCTTTATCGGCCTATTTCCCTTCCTTCTCGAACCATCACTACCTGTCCTCCCATTCTACCACTAATCTATCCTGATGTGCTGCGCGGCAGCGTTGCCAGTGAGCCACGTGCAAGCACGATTTCGTTTAATGTTAAGGGCACGTGTCGGATGCATGGCCGGCGCCTATACCCCGATCCGATCCCGATACTTGTCCTTATCCTTATTGTCTAATCTGGTCCAACACACGCGGTTCTCACCATCCAATCCTCGATGCGCATAGTTATAACGCCCAAGGGTCCCTCTGTCGGCGCTCTCTGCTGATCGATAAAAGCTTGCTATCTATTATGGGCGCCTCCTGCCTCCCCCAGACTGGAGACGGGCCATATGTGGGTCACTTCTGCATGCAGAAACCAGACCACGTTCTGTATCGAGTTGTTTCATTAAATTTGTCCTATTTCTGCCTCGCCATGATATGCGCCCGTGTAGACAGTCGTGTGAAAGGTTCTCGAGTTCAGACGGCTCTATAACTCCGTGGAACACGGGGGTCATCGCGAGCGAAAACCTTACGTTGCGGATGCTGTATTTCATTGTCGGGTCATGATGTGTGCCTGTGAAGTATCGTCTCGAAACGCTGCAGCGTTACGAATGCGCATAGAAGGCTCGGAGGTTGCGTACCCTCAATGTGCCATGTCCCCCTCAGCTACACCGTGACCGTCTGCCATGTCATTCCTTATCAGAGTTGTCACATCACCTACGCCCGGTTAGACTACCCCTAAAGGTCGGCTCCCTAACTTCGTCCTCGTCTCAGGCGCTAAATGGTAGACCCGGGTCGACTTTCGGCCCGTTGCCAACTGCCGACCACGCGCTACCCCAGTCTGTCATGTCGTTATTTATTGCTCATTGCAGCTCAGGTGACATTTCATGTGCGGGCATCATGTGCGGGGAAACCCTAGGTCTTCTGTGGCCCTTTGGAGACGTTTTCGCGGCCCTCCCGTTTCAAGCCGAGCGTTGCCTCCCTCCCATAGTCACGTAGATTACTATCATTCCCAGCTTCCGAGCATCAAGCTAGAGCATTTTGTCCGCGTACAGGGTGTCCGTCCCAGAGCGACGGCAGGACCGAATTTATATGTCACCTGTCACGCGAAACACACGCTCCAAAACTTGGCATGCTGACTTCTGATGTCGTCGCCGCAACCCTCCACCCTTACGTAGAGATGCAAACACGACTCGATCCCGTGGCTATCACGAGACCTTCAGGTGTCCTTCTCGAGCACACGTGGGCTGCCCTTCTGGATAACTGCGCGTCATCCAGCTGATCGGATCCGTCCTAACCTTAACGGAGGACGATACATGACCCCCTCGCGCCGTCATCGAAAAAATGCCGTTCGCACCACCGCCACCACCACCACTGAGCGCTGAGCATCCAAAACACAAGTC
>QFEA01002823.1:0-13492 GCA_003315975.1 Lactifluus echinatus
GCAGCACGGAGTTCTCTGTTGTGGCACAGCCACGATGACCACCAGGCCGCGGTGCGGCCACAAATCTTAATTACTTTCTCCTCGCGCTCCCCTGTGCATCAACCTCGTCGGCCACCAGCGCTGATCCCTATCCCTCCATGGTGGATGATACGATGATCCAGCGCAGGACCTGTCCTCACCTAAGCTGGAACATTGCAATGAAGAAGTCGTGGAATGGCAAGAGGTTACTAGAGCCCCAGAAAGCTGAACGTGCTCGGAGAAGGTGCATAGCCTGGCCGTTTCCTGTTTAGTTTGACGGCATGCGGAGAAGCCGCAGGTGCACTGAGGTTGATGATGATGATGGGAGGGTGAGCGGATCCCCTGGCTGCGCCGCATCGATGCTGTCGGGGCGGTGTTTCAGATGGATTGACCGAGAGAATGGCAGTGGCGAAGGGGTACGAGTGTTCAGGGCGATGTTACTTGTAGGATTTGTACCTAGGTGCAACTCACGAAATTGAACGAGATGAGAGTTAGAATCCTGGATTATTTCAGCACGAAAAGTTGAATTCCAGCCAATAGGACAACCGGAAAAACGCCTTGGAATATATGGCGACCGATCATACGTAGAAGAACCTAGTGATAGTTGACAACGAGAAGAAACTAAGCACAAAACGTGCCGAGAGCATAAGCCCACATAACGAGATAAGGAACCGCTCGCAGTAGATCATGTGACAAGCACATCATCATTGTTAGTAGTAAGACGTTAGCTATAGTAGTACGTTAGTTATAGTACTAGGGTTATCTGAAGGGATGGATTACTTTTCAGAGGCTGCGGAGAAACTTGGTTCATCCCCTTCTTCAGGATTAGTCATACAGAGTCCCAACGGCCAACCAGCGGGCATTTTCTTTCACCCCCCGCGCTCTCGTAGCTCTCGGTCGGGTTCGCACAGCGTGAGTATTGATAACGGGCCGGTCTATTCAACGTGGCCATTCGGAGACACTCGGATTCGGCCGAAGGGATTCGCCAAGGTGGTGGTGTCACCTTCCTCAGCCCTCCCGGCTCTGTGCAACAGCGACGCAGTCCGACACCCCAGTCCCTTGATACCCGACGGTCGGGTACGGCAACGCCCATAACGGCAATTCCCGATGACGAGGTGCCCGCGACATCTGCGATGAGTCACGCCGCCGGATTTTCTGTGGGAGCGCGTCATGCGAAGAGGGTTGGTACAGCCGACACCATCCGTAAGACAGCCTCGCCGCCTCCTTCCCCGCGGACATCACCAACGAGCGCGAAATTACCATCATCAAAACGGGGCTCGGGGCCGCGTCGAGCTCAAGCCGAGAAAGTTTCATCTGCTTCCCCGATGAGGAAAGCGAAGACCTCAGAGCCTAGCATCGTCCCGCCAATCAGCGTTCTCATTGTTGAAGGTGTGATGTCCCTGCATATTTCAGTAAATGTGGCTGAGCGCTTCGCAGATAACCCGATCAATCAGACACTCCTTTCTACATTTATGAGGAAAAAGAAGATAAAATACGATATCGCCAAGAACGGTGAGGAGGCTGTCGAAAAGTGGAGGTCTGGGAGGTTCCATCTTATCTTGGTGGGCCCGGTTCCTGCCCAAGCCCTGTCCTTTCTCACGGACAGAGTCGCTTTTTGTAGATGGATATTCAAATGCCTGTCATGGACGGCATCTCCGCGACCAAAGAGATCCGTCGATTGGAAAAGTTGAATTCATCTCAAGGCTATCCTGGGACCCCTCAGACGGAAGGTCAGCGCACTCCGTCTGACGTCTCAAACGATTCTCGGATGTCCTCGAGCCCCTGCCGTACCTCGGTCATCATTGTGGCGTTGACCGCATCATCGTTGCAATCAGACAGGGTCGCGGCGCTGGCGGCCGGGTGCAACGATTTCTTGACTAAACCAGTATCATTGGAATGGCTCAACAGCAAAATAATAGAGTGGGGCTCTATTAAGGCCTTGCAAATGTTTGCAGACAGTCGGCCTGATTTCGTCAAGTCGGTGTCAGCTGGTCAGGCGGTGCAGGCCCAGAACATTGCACGCCGATTACACATGCCAGAAGGGCGAGTGTCCCCTTCGCCTAGTCGACCTTTGTCCCAGCCAGTGTCCCCGCCATCGAGCTCAGATGATCCGACGCCCCTAGGCAAGTCTATGCCCTCACAGTTGCACAAGTCATTTGGCGCTATACAGGAGGTGTTGAATGGAGCCACGACGGAGTCTATTAATGATAGTGGGTGCCGACATTTCTCCGTTCTTCACATTGCAAAGTGACCGATCAATCTAGCTCCCCTTCGTGGGAACACAAAAGGTGATATTCCGCCACACGTCTTCCATTTTCCTCCGTGATGCTGACATGTTGCCCTAGATTCCGTCACTTCTGAGGAAACGTTACGTTCGTCCGGAGTCACCCGTGAGTCATCCCCCTTGTACCTTGAAAAGGTCAAGTCACACGGACCGATCCTCCTCAGCTCCTGCGGGGACCTCGTCACAAATTTTTAATGAACACGAGGGCGTAACACCGCAACCCACGGAGGGGCTAGCTCACATCATTGGCCGTCCAGTGGCCGAGCCATGACGGTATTGGGCGATCTTCGGAGTTCTGTCACCCTGGGCAGCTCTCGTCATTTCACCATGGTATCTGAAGGTCGCCGGGTTCTTTCGGGAGACATTCTGAGTGCTTACCGGGGCGTTCATTTTGGGATGATTAGTTGTTTTGCTGGATTGGTTCATCACCATCAGTTAGTTGAATTCTGTACGGAAGATCTTTTATTATCAATTGGCTAAAAGTAGGGTTTGTCGGTTTCGGTCGTTTCCGTTGCCGGTCGCTGTATTTGAGCGGATCGGTTGTGTAAACGAAAGCTCAGCGTTGTTTGGCGCTGCGACAGCGGTAGTTGAGTTACCGTGGACGGGGCTCGGGATGTCCCAGGTCCACGTCCCAAAGAGCGAAACACGCCGCAAAGGAGGAGGCGGTGCAACACGTTGAAGCCACGCTGGGCGGGCGCGCTAACTTACTCAATGTGATGGCTGATACGGCTGCACATGTATGCGTCCCATAGTGCTTCTGGGTAAAAGCGGACTATTTTCTCTTTTAAACCCAGCGACGTGGGAGTGTTTGTCTTCCTTTCATCCACCAACCTCCCCTTCCCCCTCTCCAGCCCCCCCTGCACCTCAATTCCCGGCCCCAGCTACTCTCTCTGCTCGTCATGAACGGGTCCGTTCACGACCCCCACGCGCACAAGCGCACTTCCATCAACGAGCTTCTCAATCCTGTAGCATCCTCCTCCGCGATCGACCACGGTATCCCCCACCAGTCCTCATCCTATTCCAATGGGCATTATGCGCAAAACACGACATACACACACCCGCCGATGCCTCCCCCACCTCATCATAGACCCGCGAATGGCACAGCCTACAAGCTTAATCCTGCCAGTTGGGATGGCGCTGATCACGATAGGCAGCAGAGGGCAGAACCCATACAGCCTCCGCGAGGTTATGCGCCAGGGGCACTGCCCCATCATGCCCTGTATCCGGAATATCATTCTCACGTGCCTCGGGGCCAAGAAGAAAGCTTTTCCGAACCGTCCGTATGGTCAAGTCCGTCTGGACGGCTCGAAACCTTGTCTGCTTACGGCTCCCCTACGATCACACAGTCATCATATTCAGATGAACGAACATGTAAGTATTCCTCTATGGCCGCATTGATTCCTATCGACCAACTCTGTCGACGCCCAGCTATCCCAAATGATCCTTCGGCCGCCGGGTCTGCGTCGTCCTATCCCTCTAGGCCTGATTCTGCCACGTATCATCGACCAGATCTTCCACCTTCAGCCTACGCACAGCGGCCTCCATCTCAGGGTACTGCTGTATTAGGTATGTGGAGCGCCCATCTCTCCTGCCGGGACATTCATCTCACCCTTTCTGCGACGTCCGTCAGGCGCATGGCCACATCATGGCCGCCCCTCTGCAGGAGTCCCCCCAATGCGTCCGCTTGGGGATCACCCACACCCACACCCACATCCACATCCACAACACCCACACTTGCCGCCAGCTTACCTGCCACATGCGGCATACTACCCACCGATTCCCCACCCGGGCCTTGTATATCCATACATGGCACCCCATCCATATCCAATACACTCTGCGCCGCCCCCAGAACCCCCTTCACGCAAACGCGTTGCTCAAGATGAACCACCGACTTCCAGGAGTAAGCGCAAGCGGTCGAACGCTAGGGACGCGGTCGAAAGTGAGTTGACGCGTGTCCTGTAGCAATGCATCCAGCCTCATGCGCCGCTCTACCTTGTTGCCGCAGCGAATGGATCACGACGTGGTTACAATGCGAACAAACGGACACAAGCTGCGCAGATTGCAGCGCAAAATGGTGGGCTGTGTCCTAGGTTTCCGTATGGAGTACTGATTTGGGTATCGTCGCATTTCCTTTTATGTTATAGCTCAGCTTCAAGCATTCACCCCTGGATCGGGCGCAAGCACAAATGATAACAGGACATCGGGAACAGATCGTGAGCGCTTTTCTGCTGTTATCTTATCTGACGCCCATATCTCGTAGGCACCTTACGTGCAGGTACTGAAAGCTCGACAGGATCAGGCGCTGAACCAACTGGACCGTTGCATCCTGAGCTGCAGTTTGCGCGGTGCATGTCGAACCGATATAAGACGGAAACATTCCCACGTTGTGTCTCCTGCACGCGACGTTGGGCCGGAGACACATGTCGATTCCAGGGCATACGTTTCTTCCTCAAGGATGAAAAGCAGAATATTGTCGGCGTCAGCTTCGTCGAGAACCAGAAGGCCGATTCGCCGAGCATGAAGTTCCCAACACGGTGGAATCGGCCCCTCGATGCCATTTTCATTAAGGAGATCAAGGTAAGTTTCGTCGGTGTTATCGGTTGTTGTAGGTCATGAGTGACCGCCTACCTGTAGGTCACAGTTGCGCGCGCGCTTCTTCCAACATTAAAGGAGGAGCAAGAGCACCTTCGTAAGCCAGAAATTATACGCCGACCGCGAGACAGCGACGTGCGCGCGACCTGTGGTGCGCCATTACCCTTATCCCGTCTCTCCATAATCATTGATAACTTCCTCTACTAGATACGTGCATGACGTCCATTTTTTCTTCATCTTGGATGTGTAGGCTCTGCGGACGCGAGGCATGCGCGGAATGCTTTGCCAAGGTACGCGAGCTGACACAATACCGACCTGGTGCCAGCGACAGCGAGATCGCTGCGCTACAAGCGAAACGCGAATCGCATGCCCACACAAATCCTTTCTTCCTTTCTTGCACGCGCCGGAACGAGCACCAGTATTCGGACTTTTCGCCCATGTCACGGTTCGATAAGACAGAGCTGGAAGGTGTGATTCAAAGCATGGAGAAACTGCTCCAGGAGGAAACTCCATCAGATCCCGTTGCTTCATCTTCTGCCACAGATGGCGTTGCAAGTGGATCGGAGACAGTACCCAACACAGTGCATCGACCGACCTCCCCAGCAAAGGCATCACCCTCGACGGGAGGACATGGTCCTCCCACTGACTCTGTGGGTGTCTAAGGCCAAACTTTTTCTTTATTTTTCGATGAACTGACTTGAAGTGATGTAGAATGCGTCTCCATTGGATCTGCTGAAGACGTCCGGAGGGCCCGTTTCCGCGGGTCCTGTGGCGCCGTCGGCACATCCTATGGAGACAGCCGCTTTGAATGGGGCCACAACGAATGGGCACGCAGAAACTGAGGACTCCGGAATTCCATCGCACTCAACAAGAAGCTACACCACGAACGAACTGACAGATGCAGAGTTTCGACGGGCGTGGTCACACGGCGCGCCATTGGTAGTGACGGGCCTGACGGAGAAGTTCGGTGTTCGGTGGCGTCCGGAACACTTCCGCGACAAACATGGTGCACCGTCTTGTTCGATTGTGGAGTGCCAGACAGATGCGAATAAGCGGGTGACAGTCAATGAATTTTTCGGATATTTTGGCAAATACGAAGGCCGGACGGAAATCTGGAAGTTGAAGGATTGGCCATCAAGCGCCGATTTCAAGACCGCTCTACCAGACCTATACGAAGAATTCCAAAAGGGGGTGCCCATGCCTAATTACTGTCGAAGAGACGGTGTGCTAAACATTGCGTCACACTTCCCCTCGAATACGGTGATGCCAGATCTCGGTACGTGTGCGAGTGTGGCTTTGTATTTTGTGGTATTGACAAAGTTTTGATGATAAGGGCCGAAAATGTATATTGCACTGGGGACAAACGACGAAGAGGGCTCTAAGGGAACAACACGACTTCACATGGACATGGCCGACGTAGTGAACATCATGGTGCACGTAGAGGCGCGAGCGGATGGGTCGCCAGGTGTGGCTGCTTGGGATTTGTTCCGTGCCGAAGATGCAGACAGGCTCCGGAGGTTCCTGAAACGACGATTTGGAGTAAATGGACAACACGACCCTATCTTGTCACAGCAGTACTACTTGGACGCTGCGCTCCGGAAGGAGCTATTTGACGACTACGGGATCAAGAGTCACCGTGTGTATCAGCGTCCGGGGGATGCTGTGTTTATCCCGGCTGGATGTGCGCACCAGGTATGTCTATCTAGGGGTAGATTGATGGATGGCCAATGACGGTGGATTTTTAGGTCGCAAATTTGGCAGATTCTATCAAGGTTGCGGTTGACTTTGTCAGTCCAAAGAACATTGCACGTTGTGAGAAGTTGACAGGGGAATTTCGGGAGCAGAATCAGAGCATGGTATGGAAGGAGGATAGTTTACAACTTCGTACGATGATGTGGTTTGCGTGGTTGTCGTGCACTCGGCAGGAGGAGGAGATCGAGGATTGATTGAATCAATATTATTTGTTTTTTTCTCACGTTGTTGAAAGTAAATAAATAAAATAAATAATGGGGATGATGTCATTTGGGATAATTTAACCGGGGGCCGAGCCGCCTGGCCGAGATTGCGGATGACGACGGGGTTGTGGAGGGAGAGGAAGGGAGCGGAGCGGTCGGGCGTTGCTTGTATGCGTCCTCTTTTCTTTTCTGCTGCACCGTCACTCGTCACTGGCACCCTGCTCGTGGCTACTTTACTTTCTGGCCATCTCTCCATATCAACCGTCACCTACGCATATGCCAAAGCCAACCCTCTTGCAGTCATTGCTTGGCAAACCTTCCCGGACGTACGCCTTCCCACCTGAAAAGAACTACTATTCGGCTAGGAGCGACCTCACTCGTGCCGCTGCTGCTATCTGGACCGGTACCGCTGCTACTAAATCTGATGCCGGAGCCGCTATAAAAACACCCGGCAATATCGAGGCGGCCACTCCGCTCGCCGCAGTCGCCGCATCGGGCGCGGACGGTAGAGATGGTTATCAGAATCGAAGCTTATCATTACGCCGTTCGCGGTCCAATGGGGTCATTCGCCCTCCTCCCCACGACCAGATCACGTCAGACGTTAACTCCACTGATTCTGACTTGGATTCGGACGATTCTGACAACGACCTCTTCTACACCCCCTTCTCTTCTCCTCCTACATCCATGTTCATAGACCCCTCCGTCCCTCTCACCCCCCCACATCCCTCCGATGACAAGGCACCCTCCTCTTCCTCCTCCTCCTCCTCATCTTGCTCGACCCCACCCACGTCAGATGAACTTCATTCAGCGTTATCCGCGTCGCTAAAACGGTCAGTCAGTCAGTCGCGCCCCAAACGCGTCTCAGCTCTCTGTAAGTCGTACACCTACACAGATGAGGACTGGGCCAAGGAAATTCGCTGGCTTGTACGGCCTCCCACCTCCCCGGGCTCCAATATCAGGCGTCGGGCTTCACTGAATATACCACAAACAACGCTGATCGCCCGCCCCCGGCCGCGAACTATGATTGGTCGTCCTACGACCACTCGCCGCATGACTGCTCTTCTCGAAGAAGATGAAGAGGCGACGGACGATCACCGTGCCTCGTCACCCCCTTCCCATACCAAGGGCCCCCTTCCTACCCCTCTCTCATGTAGTAACGATAACACTGGTGTGAGCAAGTCCCATGATATCCGCCCCACCTCCCAAGCATCGCACTCCCGTCCCATCTCGCTCAGCTCCCGCGTCGTTGACCTTCCACAGCTCCCTACTACTGCCGCACCTCCACCAGCACCGGGCTATACAACGCTTACCCTACCCCGCGCCTCGTACCGCCCAGAAGACCCTTGGCGTACGCTTGGTAGTGGGCACGTAGATTTGCCTCGAGATGGACGCGCACAGCTTACAATGGCGTCCATAGAGGTCGTCCGCGGAGTCGCCTCGGCTTCTTTCCTACCCTCCGGGTTGCGCAGACGTAGGCCGACTCCGCGGCCACGTCAGAAGCACGAGCTTAGTGGCGCCCTTGCTCTTACATCTCATAGACCGCCGCCATCCTTCGTTCCCAATTCGGACGTCCTGGTCCATGTGCACGCGGTCGGCCTCGAAGGCCTTGATAGACAAATCATTATGGACAAGCTCACCATGAGCGAGACAAGTGGGAAGAGTACGGCTGGCTTTGTCCCTGGACGAGGTGTCCTAGGAAGGGTTGTCGAGTGTGGATTGGAAGTTTCGAGTGGCACACTAAAAAAGGGACAGTGGGTAATCGGTCTGCTTGACGCCAAAAAGGTCTGTCGCCACCGGAACTGTCTGCCAGACGTCATGTCGTATTGACCGTGTACGCCCATAGTGCGGCGCTCTTTCTGAATTCGTGCTCCTCAATCGGCATAGTGTGCATAGCGCCCCTCAGCCTGACATTGCTAATCTCATTCCCGATACCATTGCTTTTTCTCGAAGTACCTCTGCGCCTTCGTTCTCCCTCGAATCACTGGCCCTTCTCCCGGCTTTGGGCGTGCCGGCCTATCGCGCCGTTCGCACCTACACTATGTCTAAGTCTCCATTACTATCAGGCACTGGCACTGCCCTCGTACTTCGCGGGCAAGATGGTGCTGGGGGACTCGCGACGCTGATGTTACGTGCCATCGGTGTGAACGTTATTGTCCAGGTTGACCCTTCCATCGTCGGCCTCGAAACGGCCACCGTCTCCGAACCGCAGATGTTGTTTTCTAAGGAAGACGATATGGCACTTGGGACTAGAGCCCCACGAAAGCTACTGGAAGTGTGTGCCCGCTTGCGTGCATGGGGTGTAGAAGGCATCTGCGTGGGTGCACCGCTAGCCGTGCTCTATACTCTCGACGTTGACGTTGATTTTGTGCTCGACACGGTCGGCGGGCGCGAGATCTGGGACGCTGCGCATGCTCTCCTCTCATCGGGCACCACATCGCGTGGCCCCGCGCAGTTCACGACCGTCGTCGGGGACAACGGATCTGGAAGAGCCGTGCCAACGGCACAAGATCACTGGCGTGCGGGTGTGCGCAGCCTCAAACGCTCCATGACAATCAGCCGCGGCAGTAGGTTGAGCATAGGACGGTCATCATCCCCGAACTCGGTCAGGGGTAGACCGCGTGCGGCGACGGTGACCCCTAGATCCGCAGCTGCACCAACTGCTGCACGAATGGTCGGCTACACATGGGTGTCGTGCACTGCGGATGTGGACTTCGAGGGCGGAGACGTGCGCGACGCCCTTGCAGCGCTGCTGGATATGGCTTCCCTGGAGCATCCGTCTCCAGACGCGCTGCTCGGGCTTGGGGGTGAGTACGGCGCCGGGCGCGTGTTACCATTCGAGCGTGCTGCAGAGGCGTTTGGCAATACAATGCTCGAAGGGGGTGGCACCGCTGTTGTTCGCGTCGTCTTGTGACCTCCCCCCTCTCACACACATGCAGAGTTTTTTTTTTTTATCTTTCGATTCTATTGCGCACGGACGGACGAGCTCTTTCTGCTACTGTTTCATCTCAATGGACCGCAATCGATCTCACTTTACATGGTCCGCAGTCGCCGACCCAATTAGAACCTCACACTTGTTCTATGAAACCCTCAATTGTACGTACTTTGTTCTGGACTGTTTGCTGTACAGATATCTGCTCCGCGACACCATTCCAATTACTGTAGAATTTTTTTTTTTTGCACTACATGATATTCTTATGTCTTCCGCCTCGCTACGCCTTCTATTTTTCACGCAATGCACGTAGGCACACACGGATTTGCTCGTGATTCATTTCTTGCGATTCCTCCTCTACCTCTTCCTCTCTGCCGTTATCCGACAACCCCGCCATTTATGTTCATCCCGTCCTACCTGGACATTTGAGATAAGGCGAAAACCGACCGCGTTTTCCAAAATAATGTATGTAATTTTCTTTCAATGTTGCAAGTAGTAGTATAGCCTCATGGACCATATGCATGGACCATTCACTTCACTTACGACAGCAATAACGCAAGGCATAAAGTAAAATTTTCTTTTATTCTATTAATCAAAAGAATTTGCCGAAGTCGTACGCACCATCCTCGCCCGCACCCCCCGTTTGTTTTCGCTTCTGAGCCATCATCGGCGGGTTCGCAGCAAGTTTCCGAGTCGTGAAAGGCTTCTTGTGGGGCCTTGGCTGTGCTGATGGTAGTATCGGGGCTACAGGTACTGGCATGTGCGGCGGCACCTGCGCATTTAGTTTTGCGTGATTGGTGGCAGGTTTGGGTACTGCTGCTCGTGAGGCGACGGGTGCCAACTCGGGAGTGGGGCGAATGTGTGGCCCTGTTAGAGACCCGGTTACGGGACGAATAGGGCGGTTATCAACTATTGATCTGGTTGATGCTGGTGGCATCTGATGTGCTGCGCTGCAGCGGCGTTCCTTCGAAGAAGGACGAGAGGAAGGCTTCGGTGGTGGCGGTCGGTTTTGGGTGGCGGGATCCGCGGGCAACGCAAACGTTACTTTTTTAGTTCGCCGCGGGGGTCGTTCCATTTGTAGGTGCGATGATGTGGGTGGCCGCTTGCGTTTTTGCGCGGAGGTTGGCTGCGCGGGAGGCAGTGGTCCCTCGTCTTCTTCATCCTCCCCGTCGTCTTCGTCCATGTGATTATCCTCCACTTGGGCACCATCGCTATCTCCATCGTCATCGTCATCGTCATCGTCATCATCATCGTCTCCACTCTTACTCTCGACTCGTCCATGCTCCTCTTGAGCTTCTTCCACGAAGGTGCCACACTCCAACGCTTCTCCATACCCAAAAGCCGGCGCGCCAGCCCCCTCGTGATCATCCTCCTCGTCCCCACCGCTGCTCTCGCCGTCTGTAACAGCAGCCGTGTCAATCCAAGGCATCTCCAGCGCGGCAGTGCGTTCATCTACTCGTCCAGTGGACAGCCGCACGACGTCACGAGACCTGCGTAGCTCCTTGCGAGGCATGAGTCTCTCGAGGAGTGCAGTGTCGCCTGCATATGCTGTCGCCAGCGTTGGGTTAGCGGTACCGTCGGAGGCGACAGCTGCATCGGACATCGGCCCCGAGGCTAGAGGTGGGACAGCGTACCGCGAGAGTTTGCTAGTCGACCAGTCCCGCAAGACGATGCGTGCAGCACCAGCGAGGTCCGGGTTGCCTCCCTGTAATGAACCGTAGTCGGTAAAGTGTACAGCAAAGGAGTGAGACATTTTGCTACCTTTTTAATGAGTGCGTGAGCACGTGCGACGCCCACAAGAAATGCATCTACATCGCCCTTAGAGAATGCGGGGAGACCATAAAAGACCATGAGGTCTTCCGTCTCGGCGCGCGAGACGATGTAGGCCACCGCAGGCATGGGGTCTTTGAGGCGATCAATTCGGCCCCTGTTACGTAGAATGATATCCTGTGCGCGTTGTCGTTCTCGCTCATTGGTTAATGCCTCCTCAAAAGGTTGCCAGGCCAGACCAGGTGTATCGATGAATACGACAGGCCTTCCGTTCAACTCGACGGTCACCTCGAGGGCGTACGGCGTTGTTGTTGGGTTGCTGGCGGTCGAGGATAGCGCGTAGACGTCGAGAGCAGCTTTGCGAGCTAGTGAATTAATGAAAGTGCTCTTTCCTGACTACCAGTGCCAGAGTTGAGTGTACAGAAGGAAGAGTATGAGCAGGAAGCGTACATTAGTGAACCCTACGACGGCAACATACAGAGGCCCGTCGCTGGTCTTCTCCTGAGCCCAATGCCCCAGCAGCGAAGACACTGCGTCTAAACCCCATGCATCGTCTGAGGTCACTTTTCCGTTTCCCCTGGCCTTTGGTGAGTCATGTGTTACCTGGGCTGCGAGCATAGATGAAGCAGCACGGAAGAGCAATGTCGGATGCTCAGAACGCAAGTGGGTAGCCCACGCGGCAGTCGATTCACGTGGGCAGGCATCTGGATAAGTCCTGTAAACAACGGCGTTGAGATGGGTAGACAGACGTAAGGAACTCGCCGATTTTGTTGAGAACAACCAACAGCTTCTGTCCTTCCTTCGACGCAACCCGTGTCTCTAAAGACTTGCTGCGGTACGAAAGCGGGTCCCGCGCATCGAGAATTTCAACGACAACGTCGGCCTTGTCGAGAACAGCGGCGAGATGTGGCAGGTCGGAATTGTGAGGCAGTAGTGCGCTGCTTGCCTCGGTAGTCGAAGTAGATCCAGATGGGCAATTCGCAAACGGTTTGTTGTCCATCAATGTCGGAGTGTCCTTCATGCCGAGTGTTGCGACGCCGTCGAACCCGCCTTCCTCATCCTCAGCATTGTCATTATTGTCATCGCCCGGGCCTTCACCATTGTCTGCCCCGTTTGTCTCGAGGGCTTTTTGTTTGGCTCGTAGAGCCTTTTTCTCCTCTTTGCGTCGCGCTTTTGCCTCGGCAGCCTGCATAACGCGACCATTTTTCCTTGAGCGCACGAGAAAATAGCTCGAGTGACAGTCAAAGGCGCACCTGTCTTCGTTCCTCCGCAATCTCTGCCAAGATCTGGTCTTTATAAGGGAAATTGTTCGGAATGCCAGGATCTTTTGGCTTCTCTGATAGAGCGAAGTATGCACTGTCAGGACACAGAATGAAGTGCAGATGCAGGAACACGCGCTTGTTTTCCAGGTGACATCGGCTTTTGCTGCTTTTTTTGCCTTTTTCCTGCTCTCCGCGACCTTGTGTTTAATCTTTGCGCGCTGGGCAGATGTGCCACGCTTGCTCGTCCCTAGATAGCAGTGCGCTGGTTATATGTATGCCCATCTGCGCTGCGACACTGGATACATACTTTTGCGTATCCTGGGCATCGTTCAAGGTGGAAGATTTACGGTATCCCACGCTAGTTTCTGGTTTGCTTTGCAGGGTATGCGTATGTAATGCAGCCTCGCGTATGTTTGCCTAGCTGTTCTTCAGCATCATGCATCATCCCCCGCAGCTATTCCATCGAATAAGACACGACAAAACTTACTCGTTAATATGAACAAAGCGAAACAAAGCGAAAATAGCGAATCATGGCCTCAAAGGCAAGACCTAACTTATCGATGTGGAGAGCGAAATAAAGATCCAAGTAGATGAATAATAACCATGCAAAAACTTTCATTCAACCCAATGAACGATGTAACTACATGATGACAGCTGGGAGACAAGAACCTCCTCTGCTCAC